>CABFOV010000035.1:348107-383732 GCA_902141375.1 Timema poppense | reverse complement strand
ATTATTCTAAAAAAAGTGATTACTTATTTTTTTAAATCTAATAAAAACTAATTAGCATTTTAAAATATTTACTAAACCAACACCCCCAACACCTGTCAGTGTTCGCCGCGCGGTTCGGTGTTTGGGTCACCATTCGCTCGCTGGTGTGTACGCGGCTTTAGGATAACAGTCCAGGACTTTGAGTATCTAATTAATTTGATTGATAATCTAATAGAGAGAGAGAAAATGAGAGGTTAGCTCCAGCTACGGGGTGAAGGGAACAATGTAGCCGGGTTGTTACATTTTGTAAGCAGTCCTATAACAGTCCAACATGTTAGGAAACATATGTTACATATTTTCTTTGAATTTTACCAACACTGGACGGGAAACTTACAACCTGTTGTAAAACATAATTTTTTTATAGAACATCAACATTTTATGACTCTTTTCATTTGCTTTTATAACAAGTAGATATAACTTGACATAAAACATAAAGTTAAAACAATTGTTGCATAGTGTAAACGCACCTTTACTTTGACGGATTACACCATGGCCCTGTGTTATAAGCCATGCCATAGTGCAAGTTAGGCCTGCTACCTTTCAAGGTGAAAATGTTTTTAATTTGGCCTCCTCTATAATACGTACAATTTGATTACATTAATTCACTAACACGCTGTCTAATAGAATAATAGCATACAACTATTTAAAGTCAAACGCCTTGGTTTATTCTTTAAATTGAAAACGGACATCTGGACACGGGATTCGAACACGGCACCTTTGGCTTAATACCCACTGAGCTATCCAGGAATCGTTCCGTGTTCAGGGCCATTCTTTACTCATATTTCAAGACAGCGTTTATAAAGGTAGTGCATAAATCATGATATGAGTGATCTATTAAGATCTTGATCTATCAGATAATGCAGACATCGTATTTCGGAAGGTTTTATACTAACAATAGTACAATTACAACTGTACGAATGCGCATATCATGATGGATTAAATAGCCAAGCTATTATATGTTAAATTACGGTTATAGCTGCATCTTGTCATTGTACTATTGGCAGCATAAAGCCTTCCAGAGTCAAAGTTGGTTTCATTATCTGTTATATCGTGGTCGTAATTGATCACATATATGTAGCTGACGATTTCCACACGTCATCACAGACTCTGCCTTAAAATATGGGGAAAGAATGACCCTGAGAATGGGACGAATTCTTGATAGCTCAGTGGTTAGAGCATTTCCACACTAAACCAAACGTCCCGGGTTCAATTCCCGTGTCCATGTGTAGTTCTTAAATTTATAGAATTTGATATTTAAATGCAGCTATTACCATAATTAACAAATATAATAGCATGGATATTTAATCCACCTAGGTTTAGTCAGTAGCGTGTCTGTCTACTGAGATGAGGGACCCATTTTTTATTTCCAGTATGACTGAAGAATTAGTAAAATAAGGGAAAATGAGTTTCCTCCTTTGTAGTGATGCGCTAACCGCTGGAGGGCTGGGTGTTGCATTTGTTCTCAATTAAAGATAGTTTATGAGATGTGTGCATATGTCATTATTTGGTTCAGAAAGTGCGGGTTGAATATTTCAAATAAATTGAATTAGATTAAAATATGTTATTATTGAGAAAAAAGGATGTTACATCTGTCCTAGTTTTATCGTCTCATTCCTTGCTTTTCATTAGTTTAGCATTTACATTTTGTGAAGTCATACAAAAATATTTGCTTCATTATAAGTTTTTTAAGTAAAAACTTTATATCTCTTTGGTCAAAGTTTTTCTAAATAAATTATCTGTTTTAATTATATGTATTTGGGTGCTTTTTTTCTTACTTCCTATGAAGGCTTACATTTTATGAGGGACATAGTTTTATATAAAAGGATATATTTTTTTGACCTATGCAAAAAATAATAATAATTAAAAATTCCTGGCTATTTCTGAAAAAGCTCTAAGTAAATGACTTAACTTTCAAGGGCAGAATTTGGTTTTTAAAATTAGTTTACATTTTATTCTTCAAAAATGATTTTCATCTATGATTTTCCGTTCCATACATAATGTTAAAAAACAAACACACAATAAACAATAATAACAACAATAATAATAATACAATTATTTCTACACATTGTTTCTAAAGGAAATTTAACGTTTACTTACTAAACTGACGGTTTATTTCCGCACACAACTTAATAAATAGCTTAATTCTAGTATAGACACAGCACCCATTTTTCCAGAGGTTAATTCATAATTGTTATGGCTAGACCTCAATTTCACCAGTAGTGATAAAAACCATGTCGAGATTCAAATAAATTAGCCTTAATTCGGCGGACCGTCATGCTATCAACTGTTTCAAGGTGTCACATTATCGACCTATACATTTTATAAATGAAAATAAATATTCTTAAATACTATTTTATAACTGTTCAAACATTAAACATGTATTGAATGTATGGTTACTAGTTAGAATGTTTTAACAATTCGTAATTATCAAGTTAGATTATGATAAATATTACATCAAAAAATCTACAGTTTTCTTTATAAAAGTGCTATGAAATAATTATTTATTATATATTTGTATTTATATATGTTACAGGTAGTGTGCGAAATCTGGATAGTGATGAGATTATCCAGGATATATTGACATTACTCAAGATATTTATATATGATTATAATCGTTCCTAATAACCTATATAGTTTTATAGGAAGGCAGATAGAAATGTGACTAGATTTATGTTCACTTATTCATACGTCAAGTCATGTGACCTGTGGATGTCACTAATTATAGATATAATCAATACATTTTAAATAGTACTAATAATATAGTAAAACGTTATCAATATTTACCATAAAATTGTGTTCTTTTTAACCTGTCCTTATAAAAAAATTACTTTTTTTGATCGTATGGCATATATGAAATGGAGGGACATGACAACCATGTTCGGTCGCCTTATAATCAGACTATTAGCAGTTCTGTTGGCACAGAACGTTGCCCAGGGTGCACCCTAGGAGGTTGTCTACACGTCGTACCTGCGTTGAGGTGATGTGATGATAGTGAATATGAAGTTGCGAGGCCGGCGTGAGTCTTAACCTAAATTAATACTAAATAACCAAACCCTGATGACCTTTGGGATCATTCCCCATAGGAGAAAAATACCCAAAGTACCAGCCTAAATTATAACCCAGGACCTCTAATCTCGTAGCCAGGTGTTCTGACCACTATACCTAGGGTTGGTTAAAATTGGACTGTAGTTTATATATACGCAACATTTTTCGATTACATACACAAAAACGCATCTAAAGTGAAAGCCAGCTCATCGGAATATCGGTAATCCCACTTTACGGATATTAAAGATTGATTTAAAATATGGTACATAAATACACGAATATCGTTTTAATTTACCAGGAGAGTTGTTTGAGCTTCATTGCATTACATTTCATCTGTTTGTATGTTTGTTCTGAAATGGTTGGGTGTCAAATGCATGGGCCAATTTTAATTATATTTATCAGGGACGTTCTTTAAAGCTAGGATGAATTGCATAATATGTATAAGGTTTTTTATTATGACTATATGTTTCAAGATAGTGGATGGTTAGAAAGTATTTTTATTGTTTGGTATATTATCTCCAGTGATTTAAATGTAAAATACTAAGCATAAGATCGGGCACCTGGTGTGTATTTATTTTAATTTTGACATATATTAAAAGACTGACGTCTTAAACTACGTGAACAAGGGTTATTCTCTATGAATATTATACGCTATTGAATATCGTATTCATTTTTATGACATTAAAACTAGATTCCAATTTACACGTCACCCGACACCTTAGCTCATTCGGTGGCGCGTCTTTATTAACTAGCTGTTGTCCGCGACTTCGTTCGCATTTTCATTCTTTTTTTAATGACTCACACGCCACCTATTGTAAAATCTGGAAACAATATAGTTACGGAAATAAAGCATCTTTAAAGCAAAAATATAAATCCTCCTCACTCCCTACCCCATGAGAACTTCAAAAAAATCCGGCCTAATTTTTGTCTACATCATAAAGGGAAACTCTGTGCAAAATTTAAGCTTTCTATGTCCAAGGGTATGGGCTGGGCGTCCTATTCTCAGTAATGTCAAAAAATGTGCATATGAGGTGATTGTTGTTTCCAGTTCTACAGTCTGGGGAATAAGAGTTGTGTCTGTTTAGAACTTACTTATATGCTATTTCATGCTCTGATGTAACCCGTTGGTTCATAAAGTAAACATTAAATATTCCGAATAGATTAATAAATAAAATAGTAGATCCCATTTACAAATTATTTCATAATATCATTTTCATTGTACAGTACATTCTGTCTACTCCGAAGGGTAATAGTCATATCATACCTAATTACGTTATGATTTTATCAAGCTCTACTTTAAAGAGACCTTTCAAAGTAAGCTTGCTTCCTTTAAGTGCAAAAGGAGTGTATTATATTGCGTTTATATATTTATTTCTACAATTTAAATCGTAAAATTGGCCTTTGAAGAGTATCAAACTTTATATAGACTAAAACATCGAACTTTATGGTCAGTAATTGAACCTTGACCTCATGACTACCTGTACAAACACAGTACAGTACATGCCACCAAAATTTCCGGACTAAAGTTTATGTTTCGTTTAAGCAAGTCCCCAGAGCATATTAGTTCAAACTGTTTTTAGATGTGAAATATAAATAAATTAGATTGAAACGACACGTTTACCTTACACATGATGTGATGGAGTTTAATTTACAAAGATACATAGAAAGTTATGCAAATATTTAAAAAATGTATCCTATATTCAATGTTGAATATGTCGGTTTTGTTTGCTTTGCGAAGTTTATCTTTTATAAACATGTAGGCTAAAGCATATTAATAAAGTGAGCTAATAAATTTTCATTACAGTTGAAAACTAATGGGGAAGCTGTGAAAATAATTCAAATTCTGTATTGAATGCCAACATACAGTTTGTATATACATTTATTGTGCAAACACCTGTTAAAAAATCTCTCCAAACACTAACATGTAGTGCGAATAATTATATCAAAACAACGTTAAATAAACATAAATTTTCTTTTCAATCGCATATTACTACCCTTTTGGACTATCCGCATATTTATACCACTGAGGTTAGGTTGAGGACGGTAAAGCTGAGAGGAAAGGTTCCCGCGCTTGCTTAGGGGGAGCGTGGGAATTATTTTGGGGAAAAACCTCTAAAATCACCTAGCAGGTATTAATTAGATTATTAATCTCTCAATCCCCAGCAAACCATTATGGAAGATATTGGTGACATTGTACATATTTGTTTGTGGCATAGACAGGACAATCCAACCTCATATAACACCTCCACCATTGGTAGCACTAGTTCTGAAAATCATTCAATTATTACTCACAAATAGATAATTAGTTTATCGAGTCCTACTCCCTCTCATATTTATTGAGTTTTAAGCTCTGAAAGCGTATAACCCGAACGGGTAGTAAGACGCGGTGCTAAATATTATTATTATTAGTATTTTAAGCTCTGAAAATATAATTTTAATGTCAAATGTATTTACAATTTCTGAAAATCAACTTATAAATTTTTGGTTTAGTTAATAATTGTAAGTCCTCACTGGTGGGCACAAGAACTAAACGTAAAGCTAATCTAATTTGATTTACCGATAACAGGGAGTTAAAAGCCTAAAATTATGGTGGGTTGGGGGTTGGTATTTTATAAAATATTTCCCAATCTCCCTCCACGTAAATGCGTGTTCGTTTCCTTTAAATTTTAATCTCCTTATACTCACCCTATTTGTGTATCTAGATGCATATAATCCAAACGATTAATGTGGCTACCCTTATAAGTATTTTTTGCCATTATTAGGGAACAGTTGGAGAATTTATTATTTTTTACTTCATTTAACTATTATTTTACCCACTTCATTGGCCACATGGTCAAAGGTGCTACACGCATAGTGGACTAGGCTGTCGATGACGGGGAGATCAAGGTTCGAATCTTTGTTGGGTGTACTGAGGTTTTTTCCCCAAAATTGTTTTCCACTCTCCCTCCAAGCAAATGTGGGTAAAGTTTCTCTAAACACTGCCTTACTCATCTCTTAAACCATTAGCGTAATTAGTATTTAATCAGATAACCTGAACGGGTTGTAAGACGCATTACAAAAAAAAACTAATATTTTAGTTTTATAATATGATGTTCCCTATCCGCCTGGGCTATACGCTTATGTACTAATTACGCAAGTATTTTAGGTAAGAATGAAAGACGAGTGAAACCCAATTAAATGAAATACTTTCTCAATACACCATACCGATATTTGACCATCAGCCATCACCATCAATTGGTCATCGTTAGTTTCATCCATTACGGGAAAGACGCCTTAGATTATTTTAAAACTGGGCCACTTGTGACTCTTACCGGTGTTTTGCAAACACTGGTGGAAGACTGTTTTCTTACACGTCATTGTCAACAAAATTGGTGGCATTTTATTACCTCTTTTTATTTAAAATAAACTCAATCTACGATGGACTACTGTTACTAGTGCTTCTAAACAAAAGAAGGAATAGGATATCTCCTCTGTTACGTGATAGATTGGAAAAAGTTTGTTCAATACATTATTTGATGATCTGAGGCATCTCATACGACAGTGTAACTTTTGACATCATTTATAAAAATCTGTGTGTTGCTAAAATTTAAACTCACGGCTAGAACAAAAAAAAATCAACAGTGTGCTTGACTTTGAATAATAGACTTCTAATTGCCGCTAGTCGATGTGTACCTCACTAGTTTTATTTTTACATAACATTTAAATATACTATGTGACAATCTGATTGGGTGATTACAAATTTTCCGAGGAGAGATTTCAACCTTTAATTCAAATAAATGTATAAAAGACCAATAATCTCGCACAGGTGATGCCAGGTTTTGGAAGCTAGTATAATCATATACATGACAGAGACTACAAAACCATTACACCTATAAAATGAATAGCTTCGTTTACCTTTACGATTGAAAAATAAAATATGCCAGGGTTCAAGCACTCAAGCAATTTACAAATATCAGATTTATATTTTTATTGATTTTATAGATACTCTTGTTCACGATATTTAACCCCCACCTCCACCCCCACTACCCATAACCCCACGATAGGGTTCATAAAGTTTTTAGTTACCCACGCTCCCTTTTAACCTAAGTAAATTTTTGTGATTTGGTAAGTTACTCTTTTTAAACAAAGGGATTGGTAATAAAGCGTGTGATATAAAATTTTAGAATTATTTAATTGCAATGAAATTGGATACAAATCATAGCAAGTAATTAATATAAGTTAACTTTTATGATTTATGTATATATTTTCTGTCAAAAATATATTTTTAGATTTTGTCTCACTATAAATATTGATTAAAAAATAGCTATTATTTAGGATATATCTTGACACCCAAAGCCCTCATTAGAAAATGTAAGAAAAATACTGAACCCCTCCCCCCTTACCCCCTCAAAACCCTTACTTAATTTAAGGTGCGACAGAAGGGAGCGCGAGTAATTTTACAGTTTTTGAGCATCACATTTTTTTGGCCAAATAAAATAAAATATTTCTCCGGTAGCAACATGGAGTTTAGTTTTCTGCACATACCAATATCAACAGATCTTGAATATCTGTCAAGGGTGTCCTGGAATTTTGTCAAAAATTTTAAATAAAGAGAAAATGTTTTGACAAAATTTCAGGTCACCCTTTATGGATATTCAAGATAAATTGATATTAGCATGTGCAGAAAACTAAGCTCTATGTTTCTACTGAAGAAATATTTGATTTATTTTAACCAAAATAATGTAATGCTGTAAAAACTGTAAAATTACTCGCGCTCCCTTCTGCCGCACGTTAAGGGTAAGTTTGTATGCTAATATTTCTTTTTCTATGTTTTCTGGTTTTTTATCCATCCACATAGCTCTTACCATGGTTTAATGTGTCAATCTCAAAATATAATCTAAGAGTTAATATAATACGTGCGAGATTAATAGTCTAATATCTCTTTAAGCACCTACATCTATCCATTATTTTGTGTGGCTGTTTTGAGCTATCCAAACTAGTGGTCAAGTGATCAAAGATGTCGGGCTCACACAAGTTGATAAAATAAAAAAAGCCCAATTTAACAATTTTAGGGTTCATTCTAGAATTCTAGGTTTCTCGATTTTAGTTTGAAGAAACACGCACTAGAAGTCAAGTGCATTAAGGCGTTAGCCTTTAAATATAGGTAAAAGTGTATTAAAAATTACGCCTGAGGGGCACATTATCAGGATTTACTAAGCTATTTTGCAAAGAATATTGGGAATGAAATGATATTGCTCACACACAAAAAAAATCTATTTTATTTATATTATTATTTAATTTATTTGTCTGGAGCTTAAGGAGCCTTTTAATGAGATAGGTATTCTATTATCTGAATATTTATCTATGAAAATATAATATCAAAAACAATACATATGTAGAAATCTGCCTATGTGTACATTTTATTTGTCAAATAAACACAATTTACCTACTAGTGTGAATACTTAACATCCAACAAAAACAAGGTATAGTTTTATAAGCCCCACATTGGCGGGTGGAGTGAGAGTCAAACACCATTTTGAAAAACCCACACTTGGCACATCTGACCAAGATTTGAATCTTGATCTCCCCATCATTGGCAGTCCATCCTACTACAAAAGAGGCGCGTTAGACTAAGTGACCACCGAAGTGAGATAGTTTCTCTAAATTGAAAAAATACACCTATACATGGAAATAGAGCCCGAGACCTTTGACTTAGCTTTCTTTGGATTTAAGATTGAAATCTACTCTGTAATTACTCTTTAGATTTACAGTTTATTTGGCAATCAAGTAACACAGACATAAATGGTGAAACACAATCGAACAAAATGTATCATACTGTGTACTATACGTTTTTTTTTTAGCATCACGTACTACTACCAGTTAGGGTTGTACGCTTATGTACTAATTACTATAATACGTTATGGATTAGGAAGTTTTAATTTAGAGGACGTGCACCCACGTTTGTGTAGAAGGAGAGTGGAAATCCATTTAGTAAAAAATCCTCAGCGCACCTAATCAAGATTAGAACCCCGATCTCCCTGTCTTTTGCGGTCTAGTCTACTGCGAGTATAGAACGTATACAATGCAGCCAATAAAGTGGGTTTTTATATTTTGAGCATGGCTTCACTCAAGTTAAAGCTAGTTTTTAAAACATATTCTATTAAACAATAATGTTCCTAATCCTATCGTATTTTATCCCCCACACAAAGAAGAAATCTTGCAATGTATTATGTAAATTTTGCTATGATGAAAACTTTGGCCTTGATGAAAGTTGTATCTTCAAAAATAAAATATGTAATGCAGTGCAATTATTTCTGTATTAAGATTAGATACACACAATAATTCTATAGATTGGTTGCAAAATTTTGTGGTTTTATCATCAGGCAAACAGTTACAGTTTGCTGCTAGAACTTTCACGGGAACACACAATGTAAAGTTGTACAGGTGTGATACACTTGTTGCGGAGATCAACGCCTGTCACTCCATGGTATGTCCTAGTGATGTGTTGATGGTTATCACATGGCAAACCTTGATAGGTCTGATGGAATGATGGGTATTCTTGGTATCACGACCCATTCTCTCGTAGTGAAAACTGTCATGACAGTTGCCTCTATGATACCATTTTTCAGACTGTTTACCTGTATACCGGTTCTATTACACAGTTTGGGTGGGTTCAAATTACGTGCCAAAATGATTGATGGGTGCTCAAATTTTAATTTAAGAGCGTGGATTAATTGTTGTGCCTCACTGTTTGGCTTTGGCGTCTTTCCTCTACAATTGCACAACCCCTACGCCAACCACCCTCTCTACTGCCTGCGCCGTTCCACAGATCATGTTCTTGTTGCCGTCCGTGACTATTTCTCTCTACCCCGCGCCATTTTGAACTTTTCTATCTTGCTATTGGCCCACTTTGGCGGACAATGTTTCTCCTGTTCTCACGTGCCAATGGAAAGCTCCCTTCTCTCCCATTGTACAAGGCCAGGCAGCACTAGAGGGTATATAATATGGTGTTTCATTGCTCAGAATTCATTGGCTAACCAGCCAGGGTGTGCCACCTATTCGAAGGAGATAAAGTAACTTATTAAAAATCAAAAATAGCAATATTGTCTAATGTCTTCTCGCTCCTTTACCTCCCACTGCGACTCACGTTGCCAGGACCGTCACCATACCTACCACCACTACTAAAACTGCCGGGACTTCCTTATGGCCTATCACGACTAACGTTTCCGGGACTTCTTTATGTCCAACTGCGACTCACGTTGCCAGGACCGTCACCATACCTACCACCACAACTAAATGTTGCCAGGACTTTCTTATGTCCTACCACGACTAACGTTTCCGGGACTTCTTTATGTCCAACTGCGACTCACGTTTCCAGGATTGTCACCATACCTGCCACCATGACTAAAGCTACCGGGAATTCCTTATGACCTACCACGACTAACGTTTCCGGGACTTCTTTATGTCCCAACGTGACTCACGTTTCCAGGACCTTACCGTTACCTGTTTCCTACCCCTGCCCACATGACCAAAGAGACCAATGTTTAAGCAATCCGTCACCCCGAGACTACACTTAGTCTTGACCTCAACCAGCTATCCCCGAATCTTACAGACTAAGGATAACAGTATGAACAGAATAAGAATAAGATAATAAAAAAAATTAGGCAGTGGGAGTGCCCATATACATGCAAGTGATGTATGGTGCTTTGAACTGGTCTAAAATACAGTCGTTAGTTTTATCAGCCGATTCTTTTTTTTATCTAGAATATGCTCTTAGAAACACGTAAAAGGCTTTTTTTTTTAATAAGGAGTATACCTAGATAATTACAATGGACTAATTCCTATATATATTTGACCACGACGCATATCTGGGAGATTTTCAAGAAAAACTTGACTTTGTGCTTTGCGAAGATTCCATATTTTCTGAGTTTCAGAAATATATCGGAAAATAAGTCTTCTCACAGCCGGATGCGCATGTAGGTTGACAGGGAAAGTTTCACAACGTCTGGGTTTATGTTGGATCTTTTAGGGAAGGCGTTGTTGACCTAATCAGCTCTAGCTAGGCTCAGAATTAGTGGTTGAGTGGATGGAGGTTTCTGAGAGCAATACGGTGACGCCTCTTAAGAACACATTGTTGCTTCTGATATCTTTCAGAGGTATTGATTTTCAACCAATGTCTTATGCGACATTGTACTTACGTTTCATAATTTAATATATAATTTTGCAGTAAATTTTATGTGGTCTTTAACTTCTTTATTTTTCACAGGGTAATTTGATCATTAAAAAATGTGATATAATTCAAATGTCGCACAAGTTGTTCGCCCCTATTTAAAATTTACAGACAATACCAGAATATCGCCTGCACTATTCTGCCCTTTTTAACGAAGTAGCTCCCGGCAAAGATTTATCTGATTACCAAACCCTTCCTTCACCTCTGACAATATATCTTGTGAATGTGGGGAATGCCAGGCCTCCACCATGGTTCGGATTCCACGTTAAACTGTAGGTCCTTCATTTCATCTCACAATCACCCTACCATTACACATTATCGTAAGTGCGTATAACCCAAACGGGTAGTAAGACGCGGTGCTAATAGTAATAATAATAATAATAATAATAATAATAATAATAACAAAGTAGCGGCTATACCGGATGAAGTCACTCCAAAGGGGACACATGTCTTAAGCACAAACTTAGTCAAGAATACATAATTAATCATAAAATATTTTCTTAACCTCAAAGAACATCATTCCTACATGATCTTAAATAGGCCTACTCTATAACACATATATGTCTACGGAAAGGTGTTCTGTGTTCAAAAGAGGCTTGTTTTCATTAAAAGTTTTTAATGAATGGGCCAGACTTTCATCGTCTTTTTCAAAAAAAATTTATAGATTAAAATTCCGTATGAATTGTCGGATAGAATAAAATTCAAGTTCTTCACGTTCTTGTACGAAGGAGACCTTACAATTTGTTTGGTTTGGTCTAACAAGCATCAAAATATCTTAATTTAAGTCCAAAATATATTCTGATTGATATTTTCTTATTCAATGTTCAATATCATCCGACATGATTTCCTATGGGTGAGCAAAAGGAGGAGAGGATCTTTCACGTGCAAAATATATTAATATGATGGCGTGAAAATATCTGCATGATGAAGAGCGATACAAATATTATTTTTATAAATTAATTCTCCAGTATAAGTCATCATCCCTTAAGAGTCCCAGTGCTTTGCAAACTAGTTGGTAGGATAAACTGGTTACGTCGTTCAAATAAATTTGGGCCTTTGATGAAATGGAGCTGTATTCTCAAATTATAGCAAATGAAATTATTTTGGTGTACGGTACATGCCCATATGGGTGTATCGCCCTTCACTACTCCGGAAGTTCCTCAACAGAAACACATTGCTTTTGGCATGAGAATTTCTTAATTTTTCGAGATTTTACAAAAAAAAATTCATTGTTAGTAATTTTCCTCAAAAAGGGATATTCAGAGCACAATTTAAAGAATGTTTTCCATTGGTTATTAGTGACGTCATTTATATTACTTGTTGTAAGATATAAATTTTGTCCATTTTTAAAATGGACAAATAAAATGCATAACAGAGCGAATATTACTAACTAAAATTATTTTCTTCATTGCTCAAGTTAATACTAAACATCATAATTATTTTACTTCCATTCATAATTATTGTGAGAATCGAAAGATTGTCCATAGATAACGCATAAGAACAGCTTTTTGCCGATTGACATTCATCATCTGAATACAATCTATAGTAGTTGGTTCGCCAATTTACCAAAAACCTCCCCAAGATTTTTTTTTTTTTACGATTGTATTAAGCATCATTTTCACTACCTAAATCTAATTACAACACATACAAAGAGTGTCAAAACTAATAAATTGCATTTTTTTAGTAACATTTTATCTCAGGAAGCACAAGACATGCGACCGATGGTGTAAAAATAATACAGGCACGCCTGGTGGCAAGTTAACCTCAATGTTTATTTCCTTGAATAAAAAGATAATTTTTGAATAACTTATAACCTTTCTAGAGACTCAGCAGGTATAAAAATAGCGCATTCAAATATATTCTGTAGTTCTCTAGTTATAAGTGAACATATAGCTATAGAAACTCCTTTATAAGGATCTGTGATTTAAAACAACCAATTAAACTAAAATATATTTACTCTTTGGATGTATCGTTTAAATCTATTCTGTAATTAACTTTTTGGATTTGGTGATCGAGTTGTATAGAAAATAATGAACTCTACATTAAATAAGAGAATTAATCGCTGATCACGTGTAATAAGAAAAAATATTGAAAAACATCAATTTTATTTTATTTAATTCAAGCTAATTCGTTTGACTTGTAGCTTAAAATCTTTCCGGTAAAAGTCTACAAAATATAAAATAAACTGCATCGCAATCAGTTAAGTGGTTTCAGAGGTTTTAGGCTACGGATATACATACCGACATTTGGTTTTATAAATAATAGAGATTATAGTTTAGAAAAAAAAAATCAATTTTTTTTTCAGTTAACAACCCTTAGATCTATTTTTCCCATAAAAATAAACACATCATCTTGTTTATTACAAATATCACTATTTATATAAAAATTAAATAGATAGATTCATATTGTTCGATTTTTTTTAAATAAATTCATATTTTCAAGAATACGTTATTCGTAATAAATAATCCCTACCCTTAATTAATTTATGTGTTAAATAGTAAAAATCTATTCTTATTTATCATGAAAAACTATTTCAAGATAACATTTTGAACACAATATTCGTGGTCAAATTCGAGAAATTTCAACTGTTCTAAATTGGTTTTAAGCAAATGACCATAATATTAATGTATTTAGAAAATAAATATACATTATTAATTATCATTTAAAATTTCCCCTCGATTCTGATTTTAAACATTGTGATAAACAAAACTTTAATTACAATTTTACAAAGATCAGTTTTAAAAAACTACTATTTTTTTATAAAAACATTAAAGTATATATGTATAAAATATTATAAACTTAAATGATGCTTATTTTGAGCCAAATCGCTAAAGCCCCTTTTATTGATAGAATTTTAAAATAAAGATCATCAGTAAACTACTCTAGCACATTTACTCCCAAATATCTATATACACTCCGTCGAGATTGAAAGGTAGCAACTTATCATTCACTGAGCCCGCGAAGTATGATATTCCTCCACACATGACTGCAGAATAGTTTGCTTAGCTACACCCAACACCTAAGATAGAAAAGGCCTTAAGTCGTTAAATTATTTCTTGACTGTTGGGAAGGAGTGATGGGGGAGGGGTTATGTCTTTTAGAGATGGTTTTATTTAATAAATTAATTTTACTTTATTATTCTGATAATTATAAAATCAATAACTAATATTTACATACTAAGTTAATTAATTATGTTTACCCTCTCATTAACATACGGGCTGGTATTTATTTAGCTATTAAAAGTTTAACCACGTCTAAAGTTATTTGGGCACTGTTGCCCACATTGATTGGTTTTACATGGTAACATAAAGCAAGTCTCCCCTTTTCCATAATCTTCATTACTGGTTATAGCCAATTATAAATTTATTAATGATTAATTATTATACTCCACACATATAAAATAAATAACAAATTAACTCTAAAAGATTTTTAATTTATTTGTAAGAAGCAGTGTTTAAAAAAAAAATCAGTAATTTAAGGGTCCCAATCCTAGTCTAAAATATTTTATATTATTTCCGTGGTGGACAAAAAATAAATATTGATAAATCTCATCCATTGGACATATTTTAGTTTTAAAAGTGAATTTATTTGTTTCTTCAAAATTATTATGACCGTTTATACCTTTGTGGGAGCATAGTTTAATTCCATACTTTATTTAATGTTACCATAGCGGCTATAATATAACTAATAGTAACACGCTTTAATAATTAATACTTTGATTAAGAAAAGGTATGGTTTTTTAATATTTGCGTTGATTATTATCATTGAATTTAATGTTTAATGTTAACTGTGATTTTTTATTGTCAAATCTGTGTTTTAACTAATCAATTCTGGAAATCCAAACAATAAAACTGGGCATGTTGTAGGCAAGTAATAATACAATATCAGAGTGAGGAGGTTTAAATGATCATTGAAAAGCAAGGATAAATATTGCTTTGTGTTACGAGCTTAAAACCACTTTACATAATATCTCTGCTTTTTTAAGGTTTAGAATATAAATACATTCAAGTAAAATATATTGTAGTTCTGTGCTATATTTAAGAATATCTGTCTAAAGCCAAGGATACCTGGAATTTCACAACGTATTGGGGTGCATTTATTTCTATTCATCATGATGTCTCCAAAGAGAGGATTTCGCATACATACAGTCAGGGTTTGATTTTCTTTTAAAGATATGGCCGGATTTATTTATTTCCTGAACCATTTAACCAATTGCGGTGTGGTTGTTTCTTTTTGATCAATATCCAGGCAGGCTTTAGCATTATTTGTGAATAATCAGGTGTTTCGGTGGGAGTCCCGGTGAAGGACCAGCCGAATGTTTGTATACATTTATGGAACAACACAATTACTGTGGAGTAGTTTTTAGTTACTGTATTAATCCAGGCATTTTCTAGGTTAGTAATTATAACTGGGTGTATTGGTTTAAGTCCTGGTGAAGTGCCAGCTGGATATTTGTATATATCATAATATCAGTGTCGATAATTATCACGATTACAATACATTTTCTTTATAATATAAAGTATAAAAGGAAGAGTAACACTATTGATCGCATGGATTAAGTGAGAAACAACTTACATTTTATTGGATTTTAACCAAATATCGTATTGATTATTTCCATCATAAGATATAAAGATATCAGGAACGGCTGATAAAGAGTATACGTGTAAAGTTTAGCTCCAATAAAAATAGCAAATTATTATCACTGCTAATTACAAATATTTAATAACTGTAAGCCGCAAACCAAGTGATTATAGTGAATATATTAATTTTTTTATTCAAATGTATTAAAATATTCTTAGAAGTTTTTATTTTAAAGTTTACTCTATGACTGTTTTGTTGTTAACAGTCGAGCAATGTTGCCAGTTGTTAAGACCATGTTTGAAAGATTCCCGAGGTTTGAACGTGCAGTTAATGAGTCTGTACGTACTTCCGAACTACGAGTGAATGACGCTAATTAAGGTGTTTATCGTTCACTTAGTGACAGTGGTAATTTAGTCATAAAATACTTACAACAATTTGAAATGTATTTTCAGTCTGATATGAAATATATGCGTGATGATCTCACGTCGTTAATAAAACAGTCGTGAAACGAGACGTTCGACTAGATGACCTCGAACAATACAGTCGGATAAACTGTCTGATAGTGCATGGCTTCGCTGATAAACTGGGTGAGGACGTCACTAGGGGTGTACTGAAGATCTTCAATGGAAAGATAAATGTGGAGAATGAGGCAAGAGATATCGATCGATGACATCGAATTGGGAAACCCAAGTGGGATGTGTTTGAGACGGGAACTGAATGCTAGAGACCAAATATTGTCAAATTTTTCAGTTATCAGGGACGTATTTTGGGTTAAAATAGCCTTGACAAAACTTTCCCGTTGTCATCACTGAGTCATTCACATTTGAACGTCAATGACCGCTGAAAGCAACGAGGGATAAGTTTGGTCTGCGTAATTTCTGGTCCCATTTAGGAAAAATTGTCATACTAAAAGACACTGCATTTTTTTACATTTCATAACAAAGGTTTTCCTTATAGAGATATATTATATAAAATATCTATCCTTATTATGTTTTGATGTATATCTATAATATATATTTATAAATACTGTGATGTTATTGGCCACCCTACCTTGTATTTCCCTATTTTTTTCTACTTTTGTGAACTATTTCTAATTTATTTTCCCATTTAAATTTGCGTGAAATCTCCGAATTTCGCCAGCTGTTTCCCAGCCTGACTAATGACAATGTTTACATATATTTAAATAAATAAAAGGACGGAAGGAACAACGTAAAACATTGTTTTAAATAATTTAAATAAGGAATTTTGATTTAAGGAAGAACACTTACCTTTTATTAAGCATATTAATTATCCTTTTAAGAAGTGTGATCGACTGTGTTTTTATTTTGAAGGTCAGCCATGTTTGTTTTAACGCATGGGCAGTGCTATCAAACGAGTGAGTAGTGAACCTCGTGATTTGGAAGGGAAGAAGGAAGGAAGAAAAAACGAGCGCGATTTTTAATTTTTGACAGAAGGAAATATACATTTAATTCATTATAATAACATTATTCATATTCAATTGGCTATATTTAAATACTTATATTGAACCTACACTTCATTTTTATTCTCTCCCTAGTCGATAGCCAACAATTCATTTTCGTTTTATTTATATATAGTTTGTTTTCTCTTTGGACTTGGAATAGAACATTTTTAAATTTGAATAAAGATTGGAAGGTTTTTAAAATAGAAGTAGTGGGACTTCTTCCGGGGTTGGTGGTCCAACATGGAGCCAAATGGATGTGGGCTCCCAATTCCAGTTATTTAATAGTGGTTCAAAGGTGGAAGATTAAAGTGAAAGGAGTAAAAAAAGGAAGCTAAGAGTGTGTGTGAGAGCTACAATATTTATGCTCAAGTAAATTGTGGAAGAATTCGAAGTGAAACACATTTATGAAGATGGTATTTCAGTATGGACTAATTATACATGGGTGAGGTCAAACCAACTCTTCAACTTTTGATTATTGTAATCATTTATTTTCTCTTTCATAAATAAGTCAGAACTTATTTACTTCCAGCAGGACAAACTAATACAACAAAATAATTAACATTATATGTTATGTCTAATTATTGATTTTACTGATTGTATATATATTTTTTTCTCTTCCTTTGGTTTCAACAATACTGTGCTATACCTTGTAAATTTAGAATTATAATTAACCGGAATTCCATAGGTAGGATTTGGATGTGGGCAAAAGGGAAACAACAATAAATTCACAAAAGTGCCAACAATGGTTATTTCATACATTCATTTTTATTTGTAGCCTAAATTATATTTTTCTTCAACAATAAATTTTTTTTTCATCTATATTGGTCATGGTTTTTTAAGCTTTAAGTTCACCCAGAGGTCCCGAGGTTGAGAGTCGTCGTACCACTGAGTGGATAGCCGAGGTAAAGTTTTTTTTTATGACTATTATTTTTCCCCTAGATGCTAGGGGTGGCGCCCAACTAAAGCACAAGTATAAAGGTAAAAATAATACACAGATATCTCTTACACTGTTTGAATGAACCGAGGTTTAAAAGATTGATATTTTCCCGGTCAAAGAAGATTATATTATATTATATATTATGTATTTTTTTATTATCACTGTAAAAAAATTATATTTTATTACAATACACGTTAAATATATCTACAATATTTATGAATCAAATAGCCAAAGTTATTATGTATGCCTTTTAGTGAGGATTACTCCATATAGATATCATATTCTAAAAATTGAAAAATGACACCTGGACACGGGACACGGGTTCGATTCCCGTGTCCAGGTGTCATTTTTCAGTTTTCAGAATATGATACTATATTTATATTTATTTATATAATATATATTTAATTTTCTATTTTTTATACATATTAAATGTATGTATTCATATGTAAATAAACATATTATATATTTACATATTTTATATTTATATATTTTATAGGTATTTATATTATACATATCATATTAAAATGTATAAATAGTATATCTATATAGCATATTTTTATATATAATACTATATTTATTATAATAATTAATGAAATAGAGGAAACTTATTTAAAATTAACATGAAAATTATATAATAACTGTTACTACACTGGGTAGCGGATGTATGTTCTTTTGTTTTTCGCTACCGCTCTCCGCCTCCTTACATTAATGCGGTAAGAATGAATAAGGGATAGTTCAGGGGCATTATACCCGCCGCACCTATGTGGAGAGGGAGGATAAGGGGAAATTCTAAGACAATACATCAGTAGACCATTTTAATCCGAAGAATTGTTGTGTAAGCCACTTTCAGTGCAATGGGCGTCGAAAAAAAATTAAATATATTTTTACAGTAAACAACTACAGAACCCATTGCTACAAATACAAAAGTTTTCATTCCAAGTCGATACGATACGTACGTATGAAGTTATGAGACTATAAAATGTAGTAAAATCGTTGCACTTCATTCCAATCTACGTAGTTCGGTTACGCCCGTCCCTTCCCCAAACAAGGTGCGCGCGAATGGAATACGATGACGTAGCACGTGACGTCCGTTACCTTTCAAAGAAAAAAAAAACGCGTGGCCCTGCTTATAGATATTTCAAAATTAATTGTGAAGCCATTTGGAGGGATAGAGAAAAATTCGAATGGTATTATTTAAGTTCCAGCTCGTTTAATTAAACCAAAATATATATAAATACCGTTTCCAAGCTTATCGAACATTGATCATGCAGTCAAACATGCTGGCACTAGATTCACGCTCATGCAATTTTTAAAAACATTTTGTATTTAATATAATAACTATGTATTTTTAAGGAATAAATTTAATAAATTTATTCCATTTTGGAATTTTATTCAGGCTATATTGCTTTCTTTCCAAATAGAGTGGAATTGTGTTAGAAAGACTCGTTTAGTTAATAAACTTTATTTTTTCTATAAATCATTAGAATTAATTTAACGGCTAGAGAGCACGTTGTGCCGACAACATGACACCATCTATCCACAAATTTTGGATCTATTATCGCTACTGATGGTGGCTGCTCGATCGGTATAGCTCATGTCATGGAGCTTTATTTTATTTATTTAATGTTATTAGTATTATTTATAGAATTGACTTCTGCAGTTCACATGTCCCGGACATGGATATTTGAAAATTTCTTTGAGTGATTCTGTAACTGTCAATAAAAGTTTCTTTCCTCCCGATCTATTTTTATTTAATAATTCAAAACGAGTAAAAGATAAATATCTTACCTTTATTCGAGTTGAATTCTGCCTTCATCCATTGGATATGTTGTAGACAAAGTTGAGTCAGTCTTTCATAGTAATACTGTAGGTATTTTAGTTGGATTAATTTAAAATTAATTATTGGATAAGCTGTTTAAAGAGATTTACAAACCTCAAATAATATATATAGAATCTATATAACTAATTTTTATATATAGCTATAATAAGTATATAATGTATACAAAACAATTATTTATATGTATATATATATATATAAACTAAGCTGCTTTTCGGAGTTCACTCAGAGGGCAACTGGCGACTCTTTGTGCGACATTCAAAATTAAATTAAGTTCCTTTAGTGATATGAATTTCTTCACTGATAAATGCACATACTAGTTTTGTTATTTTTAAAGAGCTAGGTTCATGAATACAAATGTTATCAGAAAGCCACTAATAAATTGATTTTAATATTATTGGATAAATAACTTTTGTTTTTTAATATGAATGCTCATATTTATTAAAATATAAATTTAAACAACAGTGTACTATTTAGTTAGTTTAGTCTTACGCATATATATAGTTATATTTTATAAACGTGATACCTGCCGTTAGATATTCAACTTGTACATGACAGTAAGCGTTTTCGCTACCCTGGTGGATTTTAATCAACAACAACGTGATATCAGCTTCAGTGGCTGCATGGTCTAAGGTGGCACTATAGCAGTATATTGTACTGCTGATGATGGATATATCGGGGTCTAAATCCTGGTTGGGTGTACCGAGGATGTTTTTTCCTAAATGGTTTTACCATCCTTACTCAAGATGTATGCGGGTACACAGCCTCTAAATTCAACCTTGTTAATCTCTAACATACTTACATAATTAATACATATGCGTATACCTTTACAGTTAGTAAGATGTAGTGCATTTCTTAAACAAATATTGATCTCGCCTGCAGCGATGGCGGTGAGGTCTAAGGCCTTGGATTCGTATTGCACTGAGCTACAATTGGTCAGTTTGTGAATACAAACCAGGTTCAATGGGGTATGTTCTTACACATGTGATTTTCACGATAGTTTCCCCCCTCTCCCTTCACTATAATGTAGGTACATATTGTCTAAACTCTCTCTTTCATGTTTTGGTTAAGCCATTTAAAATACTTGTGCTAAATTCTAAGATATAAAAATAGTAACTGAACTACCTCAAAGTGCAGTGCAGGTCTTTCAAAGAGATTAATATTCAAAGTAATATGCTTGGCATAGATTTATACCAATTAATCAAATCTGTAAAGGTAATTGTATTTTGAAACACATATTGAGGCTCCCTACTTCTGTTCATTGGCTTAACGAATAGGTAATATTTTTAACAAGGCTATCACTATCTGTGTTATTTTTGATAGCCCTGTTATAAATATTATAATAAATATTCGTTATAAATATAAATATAAGCCCAGGAATGTAAACAAAAGTAGGTGTACAGACACGGTTATGTCCTGTATATTATTTCGCTTTAACGTATCCTAAACATTCCTCTTTATTCTATAAAGTTGACGTTGGGAAACTAAAAAATTATCAAGTTTAACTTTTATCTATAAACTATTTACACAGCATAAAGTAACATGACATATCAATATAGCCGACGACACTTAACTTTTTTAGTTCACAAACTTTTACTGACAGCAGTGCTACTTTATATGAAAATCAAAACCAACCGCACAGACTATGTTAGTATGTGCATTCTCATTTGGTTGATAGGCGGCTCTTTGGTCATGTTTTTGATTATGGTTCAAACAAAGTGGAGTAAGTTGTGGGTTGGACATGACAAGGATAGAAGGAATCAAAATTACAATAACAACAACTAACAATTTATTATAACTTTCTTTATTCTCAATTCCATTCTCTACTACCAATCTAGATGTTTGTTGACTTTTTATTTTTTCTGTTGTCTACCTACATTTTTTGGTTCAATTTGTATTTTTTTTTTTGTTATATGTTATATAGTTTATTTTCACATACCTCACATTTGTGAGATTTTCACCCATAACACTTTTCAATATTTTTATCGTTTGTATAAAATTGGTTTTTGCTATACAGAATACGGGATTTATATTTTGTGTGTGTGAGGAGGGTACTTGGTATAAACATTGTTTTGTTTTTTGTCTTAAAAACGTCGCCTAGCGTTATTTTATATATTTTTTATCTAAATGTAGTCACGTCTTCAAATTTCCTGGTCGTGTTTATTAAATAACCTAAAATATGTCTGTCTGCAAATTCATATTATCTGCAGGAACCGTCGATATCACAAATTTTCTATCAACAAGAAATGGGCATTTCAGCAAGTTTACATCCCTTTTATGTCACATTTTTAAATAGATAGATAATTTTGGAAACGGTAAAAATAATTACATGATTTTATAGTTTAGAAAGTTGATTACGGTATTTAATTTACACAATTCCTCATAAGGATAAATAAAGTACCAGGAGTATTTCAAGTTCCAAAATAAACACACATTTCCATGTTAGCAGTACCGTTTTGTTTAACTTGTATAGCAACAGGATTGTTTCTTATAAACTAGGCAACTGCTTTATTCTTATCCTTTATTTTCTCAATTATTAGATATATTTTTTTATAATGTGACCGAAAAGAGAGTAAACTATGTTTAGATTGTTCCCTTCAATTTGTGTACAAACCAGGTTACATTACCATACATACATCATTTGACATTGATAGCATAATTCATAGTCTCCATCACAGTTTCACGTTCATACTCCAAACATTTATAGATATTTAAAGTATGTTCACATACATATGATATAAGAAATAATCTAATCATTTGTCAAATAATTTAACAGTTATAACATTAGTGCAACATAATGAGAGTACTGATATAACATAATAAGAGATTAATTTTAAACAAACATCCAGTTTGTAAGATATTCATTTGCTAATTTTAAAATAATGCAATTGAGTTTACGTAAGTGTAAACTAGTAAATAGTTTGAGTTTCAAATCATAAAAATGTATATGTATTCTGTTTAAATATAAATAAGTGTCAGTAAATATGTTAAAAGAGTTATAAATTTTTAATTTTGCACAAAACGTTAGGGGTAAATGCAGAAAAAGAGTGTAATGGGCAGTATACACACCATTGAAATAACTATCTTTAGTGATATGAATCTCAATTCTAGTAAATAATTTAATTTATAATAATATCAATACTTATTCAATAAAAACAAATGTTAAATAAAGTTTAAATAATATACAAAATAAGTATGATTGATTTATTTGGTTTTACATTTTGACTAGAATATTCATTTAAATGATAAAATGATAAAAAATATTCTAAGTATCATATAATGGGTATACACTATAAACCTATCACATATTATGAAAAAAATAAATACATAAGTCATGGTTTGACAATGTTAATATTGATCATAAGTTAGGTTATTTAAAAAACACATTTACATATTTTAAATTTAGACCAATTTATACATAGTTTCCAATTTCAAATGGTATTGTACTTATAAAATTTTAATTTCTCCTTATTTTACTAAATCAGTTAGACGTAATTTATTATACTCCCCCTTTTTTGTTTGTTTCTAGCTTCAATCATGTTTGTGAATGCGCAGTACCAAAAATATATAATAATAATCATGACTGGAAGCTCAATTTATTTTTACCTTTGCTATATACCCCCCACGAAACAATAAAAATATAATATTATAAGTGCAATGGTATAGCCGTTTGTAGCATGCTTAAATACATCCCTATGGCAGCGTGGGACACTCACAATCACAAGCTAAATTTCGATTAATATAAGGTTATGTCTTTCTCTATATATACGAGAATTTTCGTTGCTAATTCAATTGAAAATATTGATCCAAAGACTTTGATTCCATTATCAATTTATTGTGTACTGGTTTTTACTATGTATCATAGTAAATTCATTGTTGTAACTACATATTAAATAAATTTAAAATAGTGAAAACATATTTGGCTACATTGTTAAGTGCAACTTATTAGTAATAACTTGTCTGCAATCATTTGCTGACATATAATAATAATGATATATATTTCTTAATTGATCAAACTGTTTTGCTCACACTTTTAACATAAATGATAGTATCACTGAAGCGGCACCACCAAATTTCATTTATGTGAATTGTTATAGAATCTTGAGAAAAGTGAGATATATTCTACTCATTGTACTAATAATGATCAAATATGCTGAAACAATACATTCATACGTTGTATTTAAGGTTCCCAACTACCTGAGAGCCGGGATACGTTGTAAACGATCAGATATCTTGCATTGTTTAAGAAGTAGTTTGTTGTTTCAAAATATGATTCAGGCCGAAATGGTGTTGAAAGATATCAACATTAAATAAATAGACATGAATCTTTCAAATTAACAAAAGTTTTCATCAATAGACGAAATTAACTAATTTTAACGCCCTTTTTATCCAGAAATGTCACAGCCCTGTAATCATAGTAAGTTATTTAAAACGAATATTTATCTTTCATGAAACAAATAAAGTTATAATATAATAGGCTCACAACATAACTGTTTAATACAAAATAGGATTGTTTTAAAGGTTTTTAAGCATAAGAACAAACAATAACATAATAAATACAGCAATGTACGGATATTTCCGTTCAAGTATATGGCACCCTTAAGATATACATAGTCAAATATTTCAGCACATTATGTCAAAATAAAGCCAATAGGAGTAATATTTATTTCAAAGTTTCTAAGTGTCTATATTCTAGATGTTATTTTATTTTTGATGCTATCACTTCAATGGTTCAACACATTAGGATGTCATATTTCATTACATCCTTTTAAATATATAGCTTTACCTCTTTAAGATTCTCTTTTTATCGTTGGGAGATAATAGTCCCTCACATCTCTTGCTGGGCTCACAGATATTTCAAGTTTCTAAAGACACTCAGATGAAGATCATTCTTAGCAACAATCAAAGGTTTTCATACATAAATATAAAGACGTAAACAACGTTTGTGAACATGAAACACAATGAGATTCGAACAAGCAACAAACATAGTATTTAAAAAACATTTTCAATGACACACGAAAATATTACGTTGAATACATGAAAAAACATTTCTCAAGAACACATAAATATTTGAATCAAGAAATTCAATTGACTTTACATTGTTTTTTTTATATTCAAAACTTATCAATTGCGATGTTTTGTTGTGTTTTTTTTATTTTTCTAATGGGGGAAGTTATGTTTTAAATATATTTCATCTTTACATAATATTATATACGCACCACTTATAATCTGTGATTCATTCACTAGATATCACTCCTATCACACAAAAAAACACACATCACACACACAACTGTTATGTTTTGCAATTTATTTAGGTGCATCTACAGCTAATGTGCAAAATGACTTGAGTACAAACAACATAATCTCCATGACAGTTTAATGTGAAATGAGAAGAAAACAACATCAACAACTTATTTTTTTTCTCGTCATTAAAAACTAAATGCCATATCCTGTGGAACCACTATTTAAATTTCAAGGCTGTCTTGCTGTATACATAATTATTTTTTGGTACGTATTTATTATAAATTTTTTAATTTCGTCAAATATAAATATTTCAAAAATATAATTTACATATTTATTAACGTTACAAATAAATCTTGACATAAATATAACCATTTCAATTATGTAATTTTAGGTTTGATTTTAAAAAAAAAAAAACTTAGCAATGGTAAGGATAAAATATAAACCTGTCTACATAATAAATTCACTCTTATATTATGGCTAGGAAAGGCTACCTAACATATTCGGTTGGGTATGTGCTCCAAACTCCACATCACCCTGTGCCAAATCCAAACAGTGCAACAATAGCGATTCACAGGATGTGTGGTATCAAGTTAGTAATAATATCATACTTCTATATTTGTGGCGTTTTTTACATTCTTTTTTTTAAATTGTTTCTTGTATCAAAACGTGCACTCCATTCACAAAGTATAAAATGTTTTTCTTCCACTAATCATAGCATCACGTTTAGGCTATAAATGTATATTTCATATTGGCTTAGGCTACACAACACTTCATTTGTCAGCAGGAAAAAAAAAATGTATATGCTGTTTTGGCTCTATTTTACAAACGTCTTACTAGAATCACAAAATACTATTTTCAAAAACAAATATTTTATTAGGAGAATAAGCTACTATGCCAACATTTCAAATATTTCTTTATCAATTATTTGTGTTGGTGATAAATGAGGGGACTGAATCTGTCTTTTGAAAAATGTAAAGTACATTATGTATGATTGCCATGTTATCAAAAATATTATACAAACAATTTTGTACTACCAATATTGAAATAAATTAATAATATCTACTAGGCTTTCACTTTCCTTATTTGATACTTCAAGTTTTTATGGATACATCTCAAATTTCCAAGACTAAATTTGCATCCTCAAATATATTTAAAATTGTCAAATACATATTTTAAAATTATGATTAATTTTGCACATTTTATAAAACTCAAAATCAAAAATGTACTTTATTTCATTAAATTAAAATTTCATATGTGTCTTAACTTTAACCACAGGTAATAATTGTTTGGCTTTAACATGTACAATTTTTTCACTAAATAAAATATTTGTTTTTGATTTTCTTTTGGAACAGTACATATTTTTTCCCACATCGATTTCTTGAAAACAAATCAGCATACTTGTAAGCTATCCAACCGCCTCTAACCACTTTGTAGCTGAGAGGGATGGGGGTAACATTGAGGGAGGGCTTGCATTTTTGGGCAAGGGGGAGGGTGCACTCCGGCCAATTATCAAAACCGTAATACATTGACTTTCAAAAAATATCGATTTTTTTTTATTCTTAACATTCTGAGTTGAATTTTTTGTGAATATTTTTTATTTTGCGTATTAACAATACGGTCTTCAAAAAATGTTCAAAGATTTTCTGAATTCAAATTTAAAACATTTCCACTTCTCTCAAAATATCTAACAAAAATATTTATTTATTATAAAATAGGAAATAAATTAGAGATAACCATTATAAAATAGCTATTTTGCAAATGTATCAAACCGTAGAAGATTAATCAATTAAACATTGTGACAAAACTATGTTTTTCATATATATAATATACAAATAAATATCTGACGCATTGTTAGATATGATAGTCATCTATAATTGAAACCTGGTGTTTTTAAAAAGACCTTATATAAATTATAATATTTTTAATGGGCCAAAAGCAGGGCATTGTTGCCAAACAAAAGGCTTCCAGGTCTGAGATGAAACTGGTTTGAGAATTTAAAAAACCTAACTTAAAGCCAGTTTCATATCTTGCCTTAAATACTATGTTTATTATAGGTTTAAAATATTTCTAATTTTAAATAGAAATAAATTTTTCACTATAATAATAACAATTATTTAAATTATAAGCTAAACAACATATACAATTTTGAATCGTTTATCTCTGGGGCATATAATTAAATCACCTTAAATAATAGATTAAATTTAAATCGGCTGAATCAGTTTACATCAATGAGAACAGCTACTCAAACACTTTTAAATATCACTAATGTATTTTTTTAAATACCTTGTAATACCTAAATATCGCTTGTTCTTTTGATTTCCCTAAAAACTAAATAACACATTTGGAATGTTCCAAGTAGTTGGGATTTCGGGAAGGGGAAAAAAGGGAGAATATTTTGGAAGGGGTAAGAGATGTTTAAGGGTATGGGTAGGGGTAGGGGGCGTGGCCAGAGGTTTGACTGAATGCATACTGTAGATAACACTACATTATTCCTTCGGTTTGCCGGGATGCCAAGTTTCAAACCATAAGGGAATAGGGTACATGCCCCCTGCCAACCTTACGTTTTATACTTTTTATATTATATACAAGCCATTCCAATAAGCTACATATACTAATAACTAATTTACTTATTTTCCTCACTACTGTTTTAACTTTGAATTTGATATAAACGGCATTCTATATATGTATATAACAACACTAAGTTAACTCTAATTTGTATCTACTAACTTTATGCCCGATATAATATTTCTATTTAACTCTTAATTTCTTTTTTATAAACGCGAGTAGTCTTTTATTTTATTTTGAAATCCCCTTTGAAACTTGGCATATCAGAAGGTGCAGCTTGTATGTATATATATATTATTTTTGTTGTCATGGCGGATACAGTTAGAACAGTTTGGGTTACATAGCTCTACATTTAAAATCTAATCTACTAATCACTACTCTTTAGTTTACTTCAACTATTTTTTGGTATTTTTGTGTGTTTATTATATATATATATATATATATGCATATATCACCAACAGCCAAACTCCTTACAAAGGGTTTGTACCTTCCTACATTTTTTTAAAACTTCGTTTATTTTTCCCTAGGGCGTGTTTAGACTATCAACTACTTTGGATATATTTATAATCTTCATTTTAACTTCACCTAGCTACACTGAACTTTGTACATCATAAAGGGACGACACCCTTCATACTTTAGTTTCAATTTATTCATATTTAACAACTAGATAAGAACCACTCGGTTCACATCGTTCCGTTACTATGAAAATAAGCCCCAAACATATATGTATTTTTTTTTATACATTAACTTTCTATACTTACACACTCCATATAATTTTACCTAAACTATATGTATATAGTTAATTTCGTTTACCCTTCCTACTTTCTTCAAAGAGTATAAACAAGCACATGTCATTCACCTGTTCCGATATTCCTTTCGTCACGTTCATAGTTGGAAAAGAAACGGTTGACGAACAACGTTACCACTTCGTTTCTATCGCTGCAAAAGTCTTAAAGATGCTTATCTTCATATTATTTTGTAAGATTTATCGGATTTATCATACGCTTATACATATTTTGCAATATATATAACATTACACTTGAGTAAGCTCCTATTTAAATGTGCACATTGTTCTATATAAACAGTTTTTGTTATTTTTTTAAATTTTTCTTGTTAACATTAACATGCAATAATGTTCGTTTCTCGTGAGTAGTTTGTTTGAATGGTGTCTGGATGACGTCACGTGGCGCCCCCGCGTATGCGCACAATTTAGTTGGTTCGCGGGAGGAGAAGGTGGTCGTTTTTTTTTTGTTGATTTTTTTTTTAAGTTTTATTTTTTTAATTCTCGTCGAAGTGCTGCGTTCTTACCATCAAACTAGCAAGCTAGGGGCTAGCCAGTCCTCGTCAGCTAACTGTTTGACACCCACAGCGGACCAAAGAGAGCGAGAGAGAGAGAGAGTCAGAAAACAGTACTAATTGATCAACTAAACTAACATAATAATACACACACTCCCTTCCACAAGACAACTTATTTTTGGAATAGTTAGTTAATCATGTTAGAAGTTATGAATTTAAAAAAATATTGAAACCAGGTGAAAGAGGGAATACCTATAGGCACAAATATATAAAGTTTTAATTCAACTATTCTCAAATTTCTTATAAAAAAACCTATAAGTACTTTGGGTAGCAAAAAAATTCATGATCTAGACATTCTAGTTTTTATTTTTATATTTTAATTTTAAAACATCTCAAATAATTTTGAAAAAAACTAATTCCCATAGTAAAATAGTTTTATACTATGATCAAGGTACAACAAATAAATGTGAACAAAATTTTACTTTTTTAGTATTTCATACATACCAATTGATTCAGGTGTGCAATGAAAATATATTTTCATTCAACTATTATAACTATTTGTTTAGTACAAACATATTTCGTTAATTATAATGATAATCTTATTTGATCAAAACTATAAATAACTCTATCACATTAAAAAACTAGTAATTAATATTTTTAATTGTTTGATATATTGTTTTTGAGTATTTTATTTTAAAAACTTGTAAATAATTTTAAAAATATGTTAACTGTATACAAAACGTTGTAGCCTCATTATTTTAATTGTTTAATATAAACATTTTTTTCGAGTATGTTTATCATTTTACTACATATTGCACGAATGTTATGATATTGATTACTTATGAATGTGAGAGGCGTTTTATAATTAGTCGATCAGATGTAATAATAACATTCAAACTGCACAAGCCTAAATATTGTATTATTGTTAAAATATTAAAGTATAATTTTATAAACCGTTGGTAAAATCTTAAATTGTTATTATCAGTGGAAGAGGTATTTTAAGATAGATTAAATAGCAATTAAGTAAAGGGGGATGTCTATTAAAATAATAAAGATTCTTTCAAAATTCAGATATTTTCAATAACTATTAATTGTTTGTTAAAGGGATAGAAAAAATGCCTATTTTGGGACCATTTAACTATAAAAGTCAAGCCATAAATCAGTATTTGAACTAAGTTCTAAGATTTAAATTAATATTACTTCTAAGAATATTAATTCTTAGAATGTAACCATATTTACTATGTGGGGTTGATATATTATATTTTGAAAGTTTACAATGCTTCAATTAAATGAAAGCACACTAAAGAACCTTTTTTTGTTCAACTTGAATATATAATAGATTGTATTAAGCATTATTATATATACATGGGATGTGAGGCAGCTAAATCTTTAACACTTTTGCCCAAAAATTTCAATTAATGTATATATAAATGCTTCATACATTTATTTTAAAATTAAAATGAGCATATTTTATGAAAAGATAAACTATATTCATAACGTATAAACAGTTTTCTAACTAATACTCACTAATAAAAACGTTTAAATAAATATAACATAATAGGGGACTAAACACACTAAAATAAATCCCAGCCAATGGCCAACTTAAATTAATTTCAACTATACTAAGAATTAATTTAGTTATTGTAAATTGGAGTTAATTTATTTATAAAAAGATTCACATATTAATAACTAACACATATAAATTTATAGCCAATTTATATGGCTTGATCATTGTCAGGTAGGCCTATTAGATAATTTGAGGCAAAATTAGCTTCGTAGCAAAATTAACACGTTTCAATGTTATATCCACATGTAGTGTTAGGCTTTCATTTAAAATTAATTAAAATATTCCATCCTCATACATTTTCGTTTCAAGCCAATTAATTTGGCACCAAAAAAGTGATGGGTTGTCCTTTCTCAAGTTATTTTCCTCAACAGTTGCATCTGATTACCTAGAATTGTCCTAAGCTACCTAGGATAGTCGCTGGTGTTAGTTCTTATATGGTCTAGGACGTCAGACTCATAATTTACTTAATTAGAGACGATAGGAAGTCAAGGTTCAAATCTCAGTCAGATACACTAAGAAGAAGAAAAAGAAGATGAGGCCATAAATGATTAATCATTTTATTTTTCCAATCCTCACCCCACATTAAGGCTGACACACTTCTTCTGAAATGAAGATACTCAAACTTTTCCCTTAATTTAGTTAATAAATATCAATGTGTAGTAGAATAATAATTACGTTCTAGTAAAATAATAATTTATAGCTTGCAACCAACTGCATTCTATTTACGCTCTGCCAAGATAAATATATGTTATATAAATTTCAATGTGAATAATTGATATTTCATTTTGACATATATTTCGATCTGAAATATATTTAGATCTTTTTTACTGGACTGAGTCCTAACTTCATCCCCTGGAAACAATGACTATTTGAAACTAGACAAGAATTTCTTAATATCCTTAGCAGAATAGTTCACATTAAAAATAAAGACTAATATTTTTGTTGTATTAGCTAAACAAACTATTATATTAATTGTTAGTTACGGTTATAGTCGCATCTAAATATCATATTCCTTAAATCAGAAAAATATAGCTGAACATGTGACACAACATCCTGGGTTTGATTCCCATGTCTAGGTGTAATTTTTCAATTTAAATAATATAATATTTGTGTGTTCACGTATTATAATAAATTAGTTTGTATCATGCTAACATGAAAATTTCATATTTTAAGAAACTAATTCAAGGGTCTCCTGTTGAGAAATAAGATATTTTTAATTTTTATAAATCTAGAATTAAGTTAATAAATACTGACCATAGTAACTATCCAAAAATAAACACAAATATCCGAATACCAAACTAGAATAGTTAGGCTGCTAATAAAGTAATGGTACGAATTAAACATGCCACGAGTAAGCATCTGGTACTCAAATAAATACACTAAACAAATCTGGCCCTGATGTTAACAAATTACATTAAGTTTCAAATTTAATTCTACATTAATATTTGACGAAAAAACAATATTATGAGACTACACCAAATTGTATGTTAAAGTAGCTTTGCTTTTTGAGGAATATTTTAAGATCTTATGAAATTAGACTTTTCATCTTAACTTAGTTTTGGTGGTCGGAAAACGCACACTAAGAAGCACAACATTAATATATATATATATATATATATATATTAGGGATCGTAAATGTTTCGTGCTACATTCAATGTTCCTTTTGGTGTTTTCAGGAACGTATACCTTTATAAAATACCCGAATATACGTAAGCCTATAATTAACCTACTTACATTAGGGCATTATAAACTCGAATGTTTATTGCAACCATTACAAAAGTATTCTACTTAGTCTTATCTTGAGCTAGTTATTTTCATTTCACCACCTATCCCTATCTAGAGCTATTTCTATCCAATATACCTCATCACACCCTATCCCTATCTTTAATTAGTTCTATCTAGGACCCCATAGCTACATCCTATCTCTTTCAGGTCCATTATAATTGTATGCTCCTATCTGTGCCTAGGTCTTCCTAATGGTCTATTTCCATTGGGTTAGCTCTAGTTTCTTCCATTCACTCTACGTGTCCTGCCCACAGTAACCTGGAAAATTTGACTACCCTAAACATTTCTTGTAATAGTTAAAGGATTTGTAGCTCATAGTATTCTCAAGTCTTCAAGATCTTAATTTCAAGATCTTTATTTTGGGACTTATTGTGTTCTTATGTACCTTATTTTCATATAGCCTAAATTTATTTTTGTCATATAACATGTTTTTTAACCATAAATAAATATCCGTAAAAATATTGTTTTGTTCATTCTGAACTTGTATATATTGATAACAGGTGATATGTTAACAACTTACTGACCGAGTAATAGCATGCATTTCCCAAATTTTTAATTTCCTAACATCAATTTTAGTATCATCATTGCTCGTTAAAATAAACTGTTTATTGATATTCGAAATCATTAGCCCTACAAAATATTTATGTTGTGTACCAAAATCTTTAAACTTAAGGCCACAATGTTTTCTATGTGTGATCATATTCCTAGTCTTAAGAGCGTTTGTTTTAAACAGATCTCCCTGCTGGCACATACGTATATCTCACGATATATCTCCGTCTGAAGAAATACTTAACTTAACTTGCGGTGATTACTTTCTTACAATTTAATGGATACGCTATTATTGGAAAGAGAATTAGAACATGAAACCCAATACTAGGGTTGAGGCTACAAGTTTATGTATAAGCGAATTAAAGTAAGCATTACAATATAAATAACTTATCAAATGGGAAGGATGATTAAAAGCATTTCAGAGCTAAAACACAAATAATAATTTCCATGACTCAAGAATAACCTGTTATTAAATTAGTGGTACTTTAATAAAACACACATTTATTCTTGAAACTGGTGATTGCATGCATTCATGGTCCAAAATATGTGTTTCCAAAATGCCACTGAGAGTAAACCCTGTAAGACTCTCAATACTGTATTCAATGAAGGTTTTGGATATTTTAAGTTATTTTGAGTGGTAATTTTTGAAAGACACTAAAATTATCATATCCCATCAATTTCTTTGCTTATTATTTTTATACACCTCCAAAAATCATCGCAAAATTGCTAGCACACGATTTGGCCTTGACACATCACTCACTGTACCTACCCTTCATTTACTCCGAGAGATAGTAAGCTCGTCTACTTGTTTCCACACGGTTGTAGCTTTTCAGCAAAGACCATAGTGTAGTCCGTCGAAGAAAGCTAACTATCTTTCAAATTAAGTGTACCTTAATCCCTTCAGAAGAATCCCAATTAACTGAATATACATTCTGGTATCTGATAATTCTATAGAAATGGTCAATTTAAAGCTAAAAGCCTATCAATACATCGAGTGCTTTATGATAAATTTACGCACCAAGGGGAGGAAGCATTACTTCTGACATCACTAATGGACAGAAACAAGCATAAGTACAGTAAATATACTTTATCAAGGATTTATGGAAGAATAAAGCTTAAAGATTGTAAATTATAAAGATTATATAAGAACTAGAGAAAACTTAACATTATTTAATTTCATAATTCCAATTAGTTTAAAATCCATAAAAATTGATGGTGAGATCTAATGATGGAACACAGGTGACGCGGGCAGCAGTCAATCATAACCGTGAGCCCTTATCTGCCCGTAAGGTCTCCTGTCTGTCAGATATCAGTTCCACTAGATCAGTAGATATCTTAAACACTGATTCTAGGCCTCTTTTCTTACCACAATATTACTGTATAGCAGCACTTTAGTGGGGAAAAAAGGCTTTCAGAAAGTCATTCCTACCAAAATCAGTGTGTATGCTCAATTTAACTACCACCACATGGGTGTGTGAATATCTTCAATGCTGATTGCCACAGAATTTGTTATAAATGTTATCTAATGCAGAGGTGAGTGACATCTTTTTCAAAGTAAGCACAGGTTTGTCGAGAGAGAGGTGAAATTCGCCACTTTATGTTAAAATTTAAAAGTTTGGTTGCTCAATCGAATATTTAGAACAAAACACACCTTTTTCGAACAAGTTTATGCAAGAGATATACACTTTGACAAAACTGCTCAGATACATCTGCTAGATGGAAACAATTAAAAACGTTCAAATTGAAATTATAAGACAATTTAGTATGAAATTTAACTATCCTTTTGTTACAAGTTACAACCAGCACACACTGTCAGGTAAAAGTGTATTTTACCGTGGGAGCTGGCAAATTAAAATTTGCCACACTTTTATGACAAATTCGCCACTTGTGTCGATTGTTAACAGGGTTTCCCACATCAGGTCCAATGCATCTCCACGTATATCTGGCGATAGTGTGTATCCGTGACGGTTTTTTTAAAGATATCGTGCATCTTGATATTGTACAATTCTCTTTTTGGGAGCATTGACAACCACCAGATTTATAAGAACTGTCAGCAAGTCATGTCAGGAAAATTGGGCATTGACTACCTACACCTGCATTAAAGATTATATTAGCATATCAAATTGATATCGTCTACCTTCTCTTAATGAGATTACTTGTACAATTCAAAACATTCCCCTTTCACATGTAAACTGGATTATTTAAATAGGTTTATATTCGGGATTCTTCTGAAAAGATATTTTATAATAATTTACTCCAATTTTAAAAATCAATGGTCACCTTGCCTCCAGATTAATACTCCGGGTTTATAACGACAAGACCAAAGACGGACAGTTTCACAATTCATAATGTAATTTGCATACACATTGGTACACCCGGTTTATCCTAAAAGGTGGAATCAATTAAGATAAGCTCTCAACTCTTCAGGGAAAATAAAATGTATTTATAAGTTTGTATTGTTAATTAAGTGAATAGTTACAATTGGTATATATATATATATATATATATA
>CABFOV010000035.1:323040-345958 GCA_902141375.1 Timema poppense | reverse complement strand
CGGGTTATACGCACTTACGCTAATGTGTAATGGTAGGGTGATTGTGAGATGAAATGGAGGACCTACAGTTTAACGTGGAATCCGAACCACGGTGGAGGCCTGGCATTCCCCACATTCACAAGATGTCTTGTCAGAGGTGAAGGAAGGGTTTGGTAATCAGATAAATCTATGCCGGGACTGAGGATCGAACCCCGGCCGCCAGCATAGAAGTCTGACACCTTACCCCTAGACCACCAGGTCACCTTGTAATTCTGTTCAATTTTAGAAAGAAAGAGGGATACATATTAACTAGCGGAATTACCTCATACTAAAATATCAATTAATTTATTTTTATAAATCACAAACTTAAAACACGTACCCGGACTAGTGGTAATATGGGCAAAGATTTCACTTTCATCTAGATGGTTTTCTTTTAGCGGAGAGATAAGGATTCGAATCCCGGTTAAGTAAATTAAAAGGTTCTATCATTTTCCTTCAAGATAATTCGGCCGAATTTTACTAGACATTCTTTCATTCACACATTAACAGTAAGTATATAAAGGAAGCCCGGAAGGGTAGTAAGATGCAAAATATGAAAACAAAAAAAAGACTGCCATATAATATGAAAATATTTACTTTTGCATGCTTTACCAACGTTTCAATAATTTATTGATTATAATATTTATTCTATTATATTTTATTCAACAAAATTATCGAAATGTATTTTTTTTAATGATACATGGTCATGTGAGTTGAAACGGGAGTTTTAACTTCATAACACGAAACTGTTTTATAATTGAGTTGTTTATGTCGATTTCATGGCTATTATCATACTTATTACTTTCAGTCATGGGCCATTTTCATAGTCAGACTGGTTATGCCTAAAGTGCACCGCTACATTAATAAGAGACTACACCTACCTAAACTGGAATGGAATGGGCCAGTTTCGTTTGTGAAATTGGCCCGTTCAATTGTGGTCTATGTGTGTGTCGTCTTGTATTTAAAACAGCGCTATACTCAACACGTACTCAGCCTATGAAAATGGCCTATAGCGTAGTGTAGATGGGTTTGTGAAATCGTCAGTTAATTAGAGTAATCATTAATAATGAGCCATGTGGTAACTTTGTCACGGAAATAACCAGGTAAGCTAAGCCTGGAAAATCATTGGTGTGCTAAATTAAAAGTAAAGAGTTCAGTTCTTGTTTCTAGATGGCAATTTTATAAACAGTATACTTGAATTTTGTTTTAAAACAATTCTGTAATATTTAAATGTATTTTTAAAATCTTCTAGCCCCGATAACACCGATTATGTGGATACCCAGTGATCATGTTTACGGTTTCGGATGGAATCGACATTTAAATGACCTTTAATCACTTTTATACTTTCCTGTATTTGTAGACACACGTAAGACCAATGTTTCTATGCCAACAGGATTTGAACCTGAATAATTTTAATGTGGTATATAAGCGTTGATTGAATAAAAATCTCAACGATATTGAATATAATGTGATTAGTATTTTAAGGTCAAGAAAGTTAAATCTTGAATCGAGGGAACATAATATAGCAAGCAGTCATTTTCGTTTGGGAGAAATATAGGGTTTATTTTATAAAGTTTCTGATGATGAACTACTTGAGAAAAAACGTTCAAGTAAACCATTTACATAAAATATAACATGCGCGGACACCCACAAATTACGACTCTAAAGGTAATGTACACAAAGCAAATTATTATTTTGGTTTGATGATTAATCTTTAGTTTTTCTCTAAAAAAATAAGTTTTCCTGGGGGCTAAGTCTCATATATTACTCTTATAAGTTTTCTTTCAGCCTACAACATCCTAGAGATTCAACTTCATATTTGAACTTACAATCTCCTGATAGTTTATACTCTCCTAGAGGCTCAACTTTAGATTTGACTTCACAATTTTCATATAGTTATATTCTTCTAGAGGCTCAACTTTAGATTAGACTTCACAATTTTCCTCTAGTAATATTCTCCTAGAGGCTCAACTTTAGATTTGACTTCACAATTTTCATATAGTTATATTCTCCTAGAGGCTCAACTTTAGATTTGACTTCACAATTTTCATATAGTTATATTCTCCTAGAGGCTCAACTTTAGATTTGACTTCACAATTTTCATATAGTTATATTCTCCTAGAGGCTCAACTTTATATTTGACTTCACAATTTTCATATAGTTATATTCTCCTAGAGGCTCAACTTTATATTTGACTTCACAATATTCATAAAGTTATACTCTCCTAGAGGCTCAACTTTAGATTTGACTTCACAATTTTCATATAGTTATATTCTCCTAGAGGCTCAACTTACGATTTGACTTCACAATTTTCATATTAGTTATATTCTCCTAGAGGCTCAACTTTAGATTTGACTTCACAATTTTCATATAGTTATATTCTCCTAGAGGCTCAACTTTATATTTGACTTCACAATTTTCATATAGTTATATTCTCCTAGAGGCTCAACTTTATATTTGACTTCACAATATTCATAAAGTTATACTCTCCTAGAGGCTCAACTTTAGATTTGACTTCACAATTTTCATATAGTTATATTCTCCTAGAGGCTCAACTTACGATTTGACTTCACAATTTTCATATAGTTATATTCTCCTAGAGGCTCAACTTTAGATTTGACTTCACAATTTTCATATAGTTATATTCTCCTAGAGGTTCAACTTACGATTTGACTTCACAATTTTCATATAGTTATATTCTCCTAGAGGCTCAACTTTAGATTTGACTTCACAATTTTCATATAGTTATGTTCTTCTAGAGGCTCAACTTTAGATTAGACTTCACAATCTTCCTCTAGTAATATTCTCATAGAGGCTCAACTTCATATTTGATCTCACAATTTTCCTTTAACTTATATGTTTATAGAAGCTCAAATTAATATTTGAACTCATAGTTTCCCTCTATTTATATTCACTTAAAAGCTCAACTCCTTGTGTCGCTTCATTATTTCCCTAAATTCTTTATTCTCTCGCCAAATATTCAAGAATTTTTGATTTTTTTTTACATCCATTATTGTTTCCAAACTGTAGTCTGAGCTAGGTTTTTATTCAAACAATATATTTTCATAATCCAACAACCAGAACATTCAGTCCCCAGCCGTTAATTTATCAACGTGAAAGTGTAGGCTCATATTTCATCAATGATGCATTTTTCGGCCATACCGGGAATCAAACTCGCAAGCCTTAGCTCAGTAGGCAGATATGCTACCGACTGAGCTGATGTGTCGGATCTTCAAGAATGTTCGATATCATCATATAAAGAAAATTAAACTCTTATGTTTCTAATGAAGCAATGTTTTATTTATTTTGGCCAAAATAATGTTTTTCTATGAGAAATATAAAAACTAGATTAAGGAGGCATTATATAGAACACTTTTTTTAATGAAGAGAAAAAATTCTTGACAAATATTCAAAAACTGTTGTTATTGGAATGCGCAGAAAATTAAATTCTCTGTTTTTACTGTAGATATATATATATATACATCCTTTTGTTTTTGTCGATAAATGTTTTCCTATAAAAAAAATGCAAAATACTGCCCTTTTCTCGTGTTATCTATACTCCCATCTTGACTAAGTAGAAAAGCTATGAGTGAAATACGGCTCTCTATGATCAACAAGATTTAATAAATAACAGTAAATACCTTTTAGGTGTCCGCGTAGATGTCGTGTTTTCCTCTGAATGCTGATTTTATCCTGATTAAATTGAATGTTAACAGAGTAGGGGGTTTCTAAAAATTATTTTACTCGTCTTAAATAAAGAAAATTTAGGTACATTTTCATGGAAAATATAAACCTCAGGTTTTATCAACACTGCGTCTTACCACACGTTAGGGCTTCACGCTAATGTTTTAGAGATGAATTTTGAGGACGTATACCCGCATTATCATGGCAGTAGAGTGAAAAACCATCATCAGTACACATGAATATGGTTTGAGCCATGATCTCTTCCATTATTGGCAGTTTAGTCTTTTGTGAGAATGGCGCCCTTAGACCATAAGACCACCAAAGCAGGTATCCTAAATTTATTTACCTAAGGATTAAAGTTTAATTAATTTATTGTCGATAGTGACACTTGATCCTAAGCCTAGATTATATAAATAACAACTTATTTTATAAGTAATTAGATACTTCTGATGCATGGATCATACGAATAAATAATACTTCCGTGAAGAGTATCCCGTGAAACGTTTATAAAGAATGTTAGTGCAAATAGTCAAATCTTTACCTATCATTATAAAATGATACATCCAGCTGATTAAGTGTTTGATTTTTAAATAATGGTGTAACGGTCATGATAAAAATAAACGTTTCTCTTTTCTTATATATTTTTTATTAATCACAGAAAATATTATATCCTCGCTATTTACACCCCACGGATAGAACTTAACTTGGTAGGTAATACAAGCCGAACCAGATGTCATATTGTGTTATGTCATTCGGCTTGCTACAGTAGCCCTGTGGCTTCTTTGGTGCTGACTGACAGCTCACAGCTCACTTCTAACAGTCAACATTTAAGTATATACCTAAATTTTGACCGTCGGAAGTGACAGCTGCTAAACACACGTTTTGCAGATCATATGGTTAGCCGTAGGGATAGATAATTCTGTCTGGCAACTTTTCAAAGCTGTCATCTGTCGGTCAGCACCAAAGAAGCCATGGGGCTACTCTATATTCTATTTAAGAAAAAAGTGGAATTTAATCTTGTGAAGCAATCTTATTTCTATTAAAAATCTAAAATACAATTTAAAAATAAATATTTTAAAATGAAAAACCGATTAAATTTATTCATATTCCAGTATTGTCTGTTAATAATGCAGAACACTGCAATTAATTGTGGTCCCAGGTTCGAGTGTATTCTTGAACCCAATATTTTAGTTAATCGACAGTGAAATTAGATTTAGTTTTAATATGTATTTTAAAAGCCACTGGTTTTTATGATGACTTATTTAGCACGAGTACAATTCCCGTAAAATATTGTTTTCACACGCTTACTTAATAACTGAGAGTATTGGTTTAGTGTGTGTGGAATAAGTAAGGATTTTTGTTTCAAGTGAGAAATAAATGAACAGTGTATGATTTTAGAAACTTAAATAAACACATATCAGAAGACATTCACTTGTTGAAAGCGAACTAAAACAATAAACTAAGTTTAATTTTCTTTTCAATAACACTTAGTTAACGATGGGATAATTGAGGCATTGCTAAATAAAAATGAAAATCCTGGTGAAGCAGGGGGGAGGGGAAGTTAACCACGTCCTAGTACCCACCTGTTCTATCCAAAATTTACAATCTGTGATAATAAGGTGTAATGTATATTTTCTGGGAAATGTACACATATTCGCGTGGAGGCAGAAAAGGAAACCATTTAGATAGTTTACCCTCAGTACATCCGAATGGGATTAGAACCCTATTAATCTAGTCACCAGTAACCCAGGATATTGCAAGACAGGTGAGAGCCTAGGACCAATTGATAACCGAAATGTACTTAAGAAAATTACCATGATGGTTGTGGGGAAAAAGTAAAATAAATTAAAATAAAACACTTTCCAATATTTCAAAATAATATCTTATAAAAAAACATCCTCACAAACGACAAAAAGTGTTAGTGTTATTATTAAGCGTATAACCCGAACGGGTAGTAAGACGCGGTGCTAAATAATAATAATAGTGTTAGTGTTATTATTTTATTTTTTGAAATATGTGGAATAAAAAATATATTGACGACTTTTCATAGGAAATCGTTGTTTCCAGGTTTTCTTAACCAACAATATAATAATACTCTGTTCGGTGGCCGCATGGTCTAAGGCGCTACTCTCGCAGTAGACTAGACTGCCGATGACAAGGATATCAAGATTCCAATCTCGGTCGGTTGTACTGAGAGTGGTTTTACAAACTGGTTTTCCACTCCACCTCCACGCAAATGCATGTACACTTCTTCTAAATATAACCTTAATAATCACTAGAACCATTAGCGTATTTATTCCATAGACGTATAGCTCGAATAGGTAGTAAGATGCAGTGCTAAAAAGATAAGAACAGTGCATTTCAGCAACAAATAAATATTAATTTAATTTTAACTGGTCGTGTCATTTATTATTATTAATTTGATTATTATCAACATTTTTTAAAAGGGTTGGGAAGAATTTGGGGGAGGGTGTAGTTTTCAAAAATAGATTGATCATTTGATACTCAAGCCTATCCGATACAGAAAAAATAAAATCAACGGATGTAAAATTTATCATATTTTATTCTCATTAGTTTGACAAACACAACCCTTTTGGCACGAGTCAAAATGAACTGTACTCTACGACACTGGTTTATTCTTGACGTATGTTTTGACTACATTGTAAATAGTTACATAATTATAGTTTTATAAATTTTATTTTTCTGAAACAATAACAGTTTATAGATTTACTATATTATTATATATTTAACTGTATTTTTTCAATAAAATATAATTGGTTAAATTTAGGGTTTTATCCATAGGAAATCCCGCAACAAATGATAAATTCTTGCATAATATTTTTATAAACACTAGAAATAGATCGCTAGTAAATCTTACTAAAATTAGTATGTTAAATTAAAAAAAAGTCGTGGTGAGGGTTCAAACCTAAGAGAAATACGATTTAAATAAATTTCTGCATTTCAAAAAATGTGTCCATAAACAGCCCACATAGCTGACTCTACAAAGTTATTTAAAAAAAATTATAATATTGTTGCATTTGGAAAACAAATGATTTATAAAATCGGGGTGTTTTCTGTGACACTTATTCTTACAGGGCAATTTACAAAAAACCAAGATGATTGTAGATGAATGAATCCACCCCAGCCTTAGAAATAATCATGAGTGGAAGTGTTACGAGAATGATGTGGGGTTAGAATGGCCACGACCGGGAAGTAGGTTAGGCCGTTTAAGTCTCTCTATTATCGAAAATTAATACAAATATCTACTGAGCAAGAGGCAAAACTCAAAATAGCTGTCAATATTTGACACTATCTTTACCAAACAAATTGGAACGTCTTCAATAATTTAGTATTTTATCTACTTCCTAATAATATTCCAAAAATTAAAAATTACAAGCTCGGAAACTCTTATAAATGGGTGTTTATACACCATAGAAAAAATCGTTTGTACAGTACATAAAAATTAAAATTATTTTTTTAACGTATTTCTAGTTAAAATGTTGTATTTAAATGTATATAAACAGAGTATTAAAAATAAAATGCCTCTACAGATACTTGAAATGTAAGTTGGATATTTAAAATGGAATTCCCCTATATAAACTAGAAATGTAAACTGAATGTTTAAAATGAAATGCCCCTACATAAACTTGAAATGTAAACTGAATGTTTAAAATGAAATGCCTCTACTATAAACTTGAAATGTAAACTGAATGTTTAAAATAAAATTCCCCTACATAAACTTGAAATGTAAACTGAATGTTTAAAATGAATTCCCCTACATAAACTTGAAATGTAAACTGAATGTTTAAAATGAAATTCCCTACATAAACTTAAAATGTAAACTGAATGTTTAAAATAAAATGCACCTACATAAACTTGAAATGTAAACTGAATGTTTAAAATGAAATTCCCCTACATAAACTTGAAATGTACACTGAATGTTTAAAACGAAATGCTCCTATATAAACTTTAAATATAAACTGAATATTTAAAATGAAATTACCCTACAGAAGCTTAGAATGAATAAATAAATGTTTTAAATAAGTGTATCAGACATTTGTTTGTAAGTCTATCCTAAGTAATGTCGAAGGTAAATGAATATATTTTGTAATAAATAAAATATTCATGCCAATATAATAGGTACAATATTTCACCAAATACATGCAAATTGAGTTGTAAAATACTTCAAATGGATTGTTGAGCAAAAAGAGAAAGTATGACCAACACAAAGGAATAAGATAGTAAAACATGCAACATAAAAAACACACACACTATCGCACGCAATTATGGTTTATCGAACCTTGTGAGGAAATAGCTTCAAGCACAAATCAAAATAACTTTTTTAGTATGGAAAAATATCCTTAACTTAGACGAATATTGAAAAAACTAACAAACTATAGACGTTATTTATCTCTTGACTAGGCTAGTGGTATAAACAATCATTTTTATTATAAGCACAAGTCACAAGAGTTATTGCATATCTCACACTATTGATTTACACCCAATATCTAACACAATTTATTTGGTTTGAAAATATGTATTTCTGGGGTATTAAAGATATATGTTTATAGTATTTAAACTCATTATAGTGCAAATAAAATTAAAATTACACAATTTGAAACCTAATGGGTCATATTCTGAAAATTGAAACCTGGACACGGGAATCGAACCCGGGGCCTTTGGCTTAGTACGCCAACGTTCTGACCACTGAGCTATCCAGGAATCTTCCCGTGTTCAGGGTCATTATTCACTCATATTTTAAGGCAGAGTCTATGATGGACGTGTAGAAATCGTCGGTTACAAATGTCCACCATAGACTCTGCCTTAAAATATGAGTTAAGAAACCTGAGCACAGGACGATTCCTAGATAGCTCAGTGGTTAGAACAGTGGCGTACTAAGCCGAAGGTCCTAGGTTCGATTCCCGTGTTCATGTGTAATTTTGCAATTTTCAGGATATGACATCTAGATGGAAAAATCCTCACTGAAAGCATAAATAATAGCTTTGTCTATTTGATTCTTAAATGGGTCATAAAACATTCAGTTAAGTTACTAAATAAAAACAATACAAAATTTGTCTGTGCAGAAATAATCAATAAAGTTAAAAACATATTGGCTATTAAACTATGTTTAGCTAAATTTTGAAGATAAATGTTTCCGTATTGGGTAATGCTCTCTAGTTAAGGATATATAGGGTTTTAATAAAGAAAAATAATAGTTATAAACACTTTTCTATAATATAATTAAAAAGTTGGTGATTTTTGTGACAAGGACGTGTAATCTCAATAAAATAAAACCATTCACGCTATCATTCATGCACGCATGTTTTTCCAAAATAATATTCTTTGTATTACGTAGACATTTCTTTCCTTTATGAATTTATCAACGAATTGCATTTAGTAATTCCAATTACAGTGAACCTTTATAGTTATGTCTTTATTTTTTATCTTTGAAAGATAAATATTGCTCCATAATTAATAATCAGAATGTAAGAGTAAAGTTAGTAAACCAGTATTTTTATTTTTTGTGAATTTATATTTTATCTTATTTTATTTACTCGATGTGGTGAGTGAGAAGAGAACATGAATATGGAAATACTAGTTTTATTTAAATATAGCACTATCTCAAGTTTTAAATGCTATTTTATAGCTAAAGTTCTAATTTCTTTTGAGCTATGGTTGGGTATTTGTAAACGTTTGTCGGTAGGTTTAAAAACGTATTTATAGATTTCATATGTTATAGTAATTTATGTGTACGATAAATTATCTAATAAAGTGTGGAATGTGCCAACTATCACGTCTTTTTCTGTGTAAATTATTCTAGAAAACTTGACCCAATTAAAAAACTGTAAATAGACCATTTCTTGATTTCATATGAAAAATGTTGACTTCCTTTTAAAAATATCTTGTCATTAAATTTGTAGATTTTTTAATCTAGATTTTGAATGTGCATATGAAAATTAATATTTTACCCTTAAAATAGTAAATAGGTGTATTGTCCTGTGGTTCAAACTCTACGTTATTGATACACCAAAATAAGTATTTAATACTATAAGACTTCCAACATGCAGTCAATTCACTTAAAAAGTAAAAATAGATTTCAAATGTTTATTAAAAAACATTTAAAAATCTATAATTAGTACATTTCTGGACATAAATTATTTAAATATAGTTCACACGGCGTTTAGGTTTTGCTTAAATAAAAAAAAATTGTTTTTAAAAACACTTTTTTTAAAAGTTCTTATTTTCCGACATGCAATATTAAAATTTACGTTTATTTTAATCATCCTGAAATGTACATTTAAATGGTTTTTGTATCTTGAGTTACAATAATATAAAAAAAATAACACAAAGTATATTTCAATTTAAATATCCATTATTTATGGATAGTGATATTTAATTAAAATAATTATTTCATGATGATCCAATATAAGCTTAGAAAGTACGTCCATTATTTAGGCTCACACATTTAAATTAAAATAAACTAAGAAAAAACAAATTGATAGGTCTTTTTTTGCTTCTGTTGTTAAGAAAGAATAAGAAAAGGTTTATAAATCTAAATAAATCCATATGAACAGATTGATCATCATTTCATGTAAATTATATTAAAATCTACTTTTTAACTAAGTTATTCATTTGACACTTTTCCAAACTAACCGATTGTTATATATTTTTCACTTTGCCGGTTACCTTATTAGGTACTATTCCAAAATATCAATTTATAGATTAAAAATAACATAAATAAATGCTTAACAAACTACTTAACAATACCATCGTAACTCAAGATTCCAAAATATACTACCGATATAGCAATCCTGTACAAAACTTCTCCCTCCATCATCTCAAAATCTTATAAAGAGGAAAAATAAAAAATCAATCTACGAATAGATTCAAAACCATGACCAAAAGGAAATACTTTTTTTTTTGTAGAAAATATATCATGTACAATATAAAAAAAAACTTGTTAAACTTTAATTACCTGGAACTGCTGCATTGGATAAGCCATCATGCCTCCAGGTTGCTGTATTGCAGCCCCTTGCGCCGCTGCTGCCATCTGTTGAGCGGCAGCGGGAATCTGGGGCTGTCCGGGTATGCCTTGCCAAGCCGCGGGTAACTGCATGCCCATCCTGCTGGGGAGGGCAAGTTTCAAAGTTGGTTCAAGAAGCCGATACCGGGCTGCACCCTGAGCTGGGACACCCCTTATTCGAGGATCGCTAGTGTAGGTGATTTATATATATCCACAGAACATACAGAAGTATGGCCACATACTAACGATGAGCCCCCGAATTAAAACATATAAAATAACAAGTTCGTTAAATGATCAAGCAAAGAAGCAAGTTCCAGGAGTAATCAGACATTTGCCTAGTTCATGAAATGGGTAGTTTCACTTAGGGGTGTAGCATATATAAGCATATTTTTGTTTACACCCTTAAGTGAATCTGCCCATCTCGTAAATTAGGCAGATTTCTACTCTGGCTTCATTGTTTGACCATTTAACTGAGCAAAAGATGCATTAACTCTTGCCCATTTTATGAACTGGAACTTAATGTAAATTATACAACAAGCTTAACTGAAACTCGTATGAAGATATTATATTAAACTAACTTAACATAACTTAACCTAACCTTCCATTCTTAAACGATTAAAAGTTAAATTATCTTAAACCTATTCTTATATTGCACTGTACATTTTCCGGACCGGACAAGAACTACTCCAGTTCATGAATTGATAACCTATTGGAGCTTCCAATTCAGGAAATAGCCAGTTTATGAACTGAGAAGCACATGTACTTCCAAATTCTTGAATCAGATTCTCTCCTCTCCTATTTCGTTAAATGGCCTGGAGAGGCCAGTTATCGGAATGGGCAGAATTTTTTCAATTCATGAATTGAGGTAATTTTTCGGGTATATTTAACTAAGTCAACAATATTATGTTTAGGGCATGTTTTTATCAAGATCACGTATCCCAGGTGTAAATCAAACGATATATAGTATCACTACCAAACAAAATATTATATATATATATATACTATTTAAATGTTTATAAGTAAAATTGTTATAATTTTAATTGTTTTCTTATGAAAATAATAGTTCTTATAAATTTAGATATAATTAAACACGAGAATCATGAGTTTATTACTCGAAACCCATGTCTTTAAAAACTATTTTAAAAATATAAATATATTTTCGATCATTTTCAGATATTATATTCGTGATAGGGTCTAGAAAAGGAGCTGAATTTGGGGCCTCGTTAACCCTAAATCTGCCACTGGGTGGGTGGCTCATGTTAGCATTGTTTTTTTTCTTCTGAAAGTTGAAATGTTGCTTAGGGGGCGGCCAGATTGAGCGCGCGAGCGAGCGACTAAAATATAAAATAGAACACATTGTTTGTAATGCGAGGTGGCCACACTGGAGCGACTGAGCGCGCGCGCTTGAAAGATAGAACTGGTTCTGTTTTTCAAGTGCGCGCGTTTGACACGGTACAGTCTAGCTTACAGGAGCTAGGCCATATTATTGTATGTTGGTTCATTGAGTGATAGGGATACTTCTCAATTTGAAATGATAGTTGACTTTTTCTATCAGTGATAGGTTTAACACACTTGATATTAATGGCCTAGTTTAATTGGTAAGACCATAAATAATATAATGTATATATGTAAGCCCAATATGTTAAAATACTTCAATATTATAATCAAAGTAGGCCTTTACAAATAAGAATCCCCATTAGTTTGGAGAGAGTATGAAAAAAACCAAAACAATAAATAAATTTTAAAAATGACCTTCAGTTCACTGAGCCAAGATTTGAACCATTGTCTCCCAGTAAAAAGCTATCGAGTGCAACGCACCATTCCACCACTGGTGCGGCTGATCTGATCTTAAAACACTTCACTACATTAAAAATATTTTCAATGTTACCGAATCGTCTCGTCAATGGCTACTTGACTCCCCCCCNAAAAAATACGTCATGGAAGGAATTGGATGCTACGTGGATTTGCTTGCGTCATCATAGGGGGATCTTACAGACAAACTTTGGGAAGAAGTGGCCATTTCTTGTAATATATTGAATGGTAAGTACCTAATAAGTAGTAAGGAAAGTTTTTATAAATACACAATATATGTTGTAAGAATTTTCGAGGAGCAGAGATGTAACAAGTGTCTTTGACAGAGACATCTTATCTAATGAACTAGGGCCTGCTAATTACGTGCTCGCCACTTTGGCCACCCAGTCGCTTGCGCACTCGCTCGCACGTTTGTCAGTCTGGCCGAACCCTTAGTCGCAGTTTTGTATCTGGCCACCTCTCAAATATGTGTGGTATCTTTAACAAGGTAAGTCTATTAACTTCACTTGGTTAATTGATACAATATATCGACCAGGTAGAGCAATAGGTTTCCCATACAAATTAAAGTATTTTCACAGTATTTAAAAGCAAAACTATAAATAAAAATGTAACATAATCTTCACCTTTTTAAATTGAATTCTTGACAAAAGAACTTTAATGTAGACAAATTTGTCTGTGTTAATCGATGGATTTCATTAATTCGAGATATAATTAATATTCAACACAAAGGTATGCTCTTATACTACATATTTTCAAAAGACTTGCAAATATATTTGAAAATTCCAATGACTTTTTTAAACCTTTCTCCGATCTACTTGCTTTTTTAAGGTTTTCTATATTTGAAGACACATTTTATTTTAACACCTTTTGGTTTTTAACATACAGACACCAGTACTGAGTCATCTAGTTTGATATCTATTATCAAAATATTGCCATCACATGTAATCTAGACGTCATTGGCTAACATAAGGGAAACACACATCATACAATATATATTAATTGATATTGTAAGGAATGGAAGTATTAAATATATGTTTATATACCAAAATCATTTAATATTTTAACTACTACAACAAGAAGTGTATAGGTTCTGGCTAAGAGCATGAATCACATCCTAGTATAACCCTGTGATAAAAAAAAACTTTAAAGCAATCAGAGTATAGCTTCATTTACTTTTTTTTAATAACAGTTAGGACATGAGTGAACATCCTTTTGGAACTAAACGCCAACCAAATGTAAAGTTTACTAGCCCAAATAATATGTATTATTCTTGAATTATTTTGTGTATGTAAGAAATTTAAAAGCTTTTGATTCTATTCATGACTTTGATTTCTTCTTTGATATCCGTGAGATTACCAAATTATTCATTTTGAACAAAGCCACTTCACTTAAATTTGAGTTCTAGTGCAATTAGGCCGAAAAGTTGCAAGAAATCATGGAATAAATCATATTACAAAATTTAAAAGCATTATCCTGAAAAGTATCAATCGAGCTTACCTTGCTTGTGTCCACTATGGTGTAAATTATAAGAGAAAACCATAGTGTAATCTCTCAAGGAAAGTGTGATACCTTTTGGGGTGAATGGAGTTTACACTTCATTCATCCCAAAATGAGCAAACTCACTTTGCTTGTTTCTACTATGTTGCAGCTTATAAAAGAGGGTTATAGCGGAGACCATATTACAGGTAAGACTGTGATCTTCCACCATAAAAGGAGTGTAGGTTTTGTTTATCCTGATAGGTAGCATTGCCTTAAATGATTGCACTATGAACCTAGAGTCTAATCCATACCATAGTGTAACAAGGTAAGGCTGACTCGTTAGCTTTCAGGATGATTGGAAGGTACACTAGAAGAGTTGAAGCCATACTCAAACAGACGGAAAGATTTCTTCTTCAAAAACTCACCCCATGTATCCTTGCTGGTATCCGAACTGACCATACGTGTAGCCTTGCATCCCTTGGAGGAACTGCCCTTGCATCTGCGCAGCCGCGGCTGTGGCCGCCGTGGCGGGGTAGCTCTGAGGGTACCAGTACCCCATCTGTTGACCGTACCCGTACGGGAACTGTGCTCCAGTCAAGGGCTGACGTGCCAGAGATAGGAGGGTAACATAGAAACAACGAATCGACGTTTCAATAGTCGTTTATTTTAATATCACACAAATCACATGTTTAAACCTCTGTACAGACGATACAATTTATTGTATATTCTGGGTACAGAATTGTGCCGTTTAAACACTTAATACTACATAGGATTTGCTTTTCTAGACTCAATATTAAACTTTTGTCAATTAATAAACACCGACTTCCTGATCCTTCATTAACAATATTTACCAAACAAAATAAACCTAAGATTATAAATCATGTCCCAATTTTAAGATCAATGAACCTCATAAATATATGTATTTTAAAGTTATTAGAGTCCCCAAAACAATTCCTAGATGAGCTACTGGAGTGTATGCAATTATTCACTTCAAATCAACTTGAAATAAATCAAGTAAGGAAAACAACACGTCCTTTCTCAGCTATTTTTACTGTACACATTTTCAGTAGAAACTTCTTGTATGATAGACGCAAACTTTTTTTTTAAGAATATTTTTATATTAAAAGCAAAATACATAATCAAAACAAATATTAATTAAAATAGTAAAAAAATTCCTTAATCATATTTATGGTCTTTCGGGGTGATAAGGTAAATATGTATATTAAATTTACTATAAAAATACTCTATCAGGATTTAATAATAAAAAATGGCAAAGAAGCCGTAACTTTTTTCAAAAAACCAAATCGATCGTATGGTATTTTCTGTGTGAACATTGTAGGTGACCTGGCGGTCTAGGGGTAAGGTGTCAGACTTCTGTGCTGGTGGCCGGGGTTCAATCCTCGGTCCCGGCATAGATTTATCTGATTACCAAACACTTACTTCACCTCTGACAAGACATCTTGTGAATGTGGGGAATGCCAGGCCTCCACCGTGGTTCGGATTCCACGTTAAACTGTAGGTCCTTCATTTCATCTCACAATCACCCTACCATAACACATTAGCGTAAGTGCGTATAACCCGAACGGGTAGTAAGACGCGGTGCTAATAATAATAATAATAATAATAATGTGTGAACATTATCTTGGAAAAACGTGTGTGTAATCAACGTGAGAAAAACCTTGTCCAATATCTTACACTACATTTAGTGAAATTTTTGTGTCACGTGTACAAGACTTAATTACGGGTCTTTTTGCTCATTTAAGATTCCCGTAAGTTACACGAACTGATATTATGACGGAGGATTTAGGAGAATATTTCAAGAAAATTCACCTTAAACGATATTAAATGTTGTTGGAAAAGCATAAAGGAGGGGATGCAGGGAATGCAAGAAGAGGTTAGTGTTTTTACAGATTTATAGCAACAAAATATTTTTAGAAAAATATATCAAATATGGCTTCGCTACAAAAACATAGTTTAATTTACTTCACGTGACGACCGCAACAGTATGTTGAATAACTGTCACGAACCTAGCAGCTATATCTAAAACACCTTTTAAATAAAGAGAACCATTTTTAATCAAATTCCAGGACTTTCTTGACAGATATTCGAGAATTGTTGAGGTCATCATGTGAATACAATTAGACTCTAGATTTGTATAGAAGTAATATTTTAATTATTGTTACCAGAATTTTTGATATAAAAACTGCAAAAACACTGACTATTTTTTGCATTCCCTGAATACCCACCTTAAAGGAGTGATCTAGCCCCGGTTGCTACAGTCAGGATTTAAGCCCCTTTCTTCCTGAATCAAGAGTTAGTTCTTAGGCACATAGTTTAATTTCCCTTTAAAGAATAATACACAAGTTCACTAACGTCCTCAGTTATGCTAAAAGATTTAAGGCTATATTTTTATAAGGACTATTAAAACACTTTCTAGCTCAAGTGGGTTCAAAAATGTAATTACCATTTGAAGGATACAAGGTTGGGTACGAGCGAATATAATATAGCTCCCCAGCGATGTTGATTCAAATGATGATATACACGTCTTTTAAGCTCAATATTTATTAATTTATTTATTAGCCATAGGAGGAAGCATATAGAGACAAATAACTGAACCACAGCGACATTTTCATAAAACGATAATGAGAAAACCTTAATAAATACGTCTTATTAGGTGGATTTAGATCAGTGCTAACTTTGACGGTCACTTAAAAGAATGAGGGGTAAATCACGGTTTGTATCTAATGATGTGGGTTTGTCCCATGAATAGTTTTTACACACTATATTTAGACGAATACTGGTGAATTTACTTTAAACTTACCCTCCTCGTTCTGGAACCCTTATATTTGTTTTAGTTAGGGATTAACCAAACTGACATATCCAATTTCCGGGTCAGGAACAAGCGCACTTTTTTTTTATAACCACGTCCTACCAATATTTTAGGATATACGCATATATTATCATTACTATAATGGGATAGGGATGAGGAAGGAGGTATTTTAGAGGTTGATCTACCCACATTTGCATGGAAGGAGTGTAAGAAACTATTTAGATAATTAAAACACCTCCAACGGATTCTACAAGGATTAGAATCCCACGCTTTGCATCATCAGAAGACTACTCTAAAACATGAGAATGACGCCTTGAACCATTTGTCCACAAAATCACGGAACATGCACACTTGTCGACCTCTGTGGTCTTGGGGTAAGATGCTCACATAAGGATCTGATACTTGTGGGTTCAAACCCAACTGGTGTTGACGGATTTTTCTTTTCCGTAGCAGAACCTGCTTCGGAGGAGAAATAAAGCCGTCCGTCCCATGTCGATTGTGGGATGGGAAAATACCTTTTCCGGCAAAATTGGTAAGCAATCTAGTTCTTGCTCATAAACATTCTTTTGCGTTGATATAATCAGTCGGTTCAGAAAGTCCACGTTAAATACCTAAAATAAATATAAATAACATGCACACTAACCATGAAACCAACCTCCCCAGTTGGTCCATTTTTCAACCAAAGAAAAACTTGCACACAAAGCTTGAGGGACAGAAGGGTGTTGAGAGGAAGAGGGAAGTTTTTTTGATTTTCACCCACCCCCAGGATATAATGGAGATTGGGTATGGGTATAGGGGGGCACGTACATACCCCCTCATTCTGTCTTTATCTATCGGGGATTCGTTTTGCATGCTACACTGACCATTATCCGCTTTGAAGTATGAGCATCATACATTATTTCACTTGATACTGTAGCTCCAGCTAATTTGAATGCAAATATCGCACACGGCCCATGTATGCACATGTATATGTATACGCGCGCGGTTTTTTGGAAGTGGTGGTTGGGGTTAGAGGGGTTTGTTTTGAGGGTAAATGAGGGGGTATGAAATGATAGGAAATAAGGATAGTAGAGCGGGAGAGAAAGTAGTTACGTTTTTGTAATATACCTATTAGATTTTTTTCTATTAGGTACATTTTTCAACTAGACCTATTATTATCAAGTATTAAAAATAGGGCACCCCTTACAAGTCCAAACTATCAAAATTGAGTGTAGTTTAATTTGTGCATATACTTATCAGTTAGAGAATATCAAAATAAAATTAATACATAAGATAGCGAAAGAGAAACGTTAAAATAAACTCAAGACTATCCAAGTGTTTAATAAATGGTGGCTTATTAAAAAAAATGTTTTGTATATTTAACGAGCACTTTACAAACAACTGGTTATATAAGCACTTGTCTTACAAATTAACTTAGTTGTATAACAGGAACAACACCCAGTCCCCCAGCCGATAATTTATCATTATAAAAGAGAACGACCAAATTTAATCTAAGATATATTTTTCGGCCATAATGGGAATTGTAAACTCACATATTTAGCTCATTAGGAAGAAGCGTTTATTGAATAGAGCTATTGACTATCTGGGAGTCGATTAAACAGTTTATTTTATTTTTTTTGTGATCTTCAACTATTACTTTATGAATCGGCAAAAAATATCAGCACACTTATTGTGGACTAACATATATCTATAAAAGACACAAAACCCAGTATTCCTACCATTAAATGATTGTTTTCAAAGAGGAAGCCTCAATTTCAATTACCATAAATTCGTTGATCATGCCTATAATCTAAATTAATATACTAAAATCCGTTAAAAGACGAATTACCAAACAAGTTATGGTTTTGCACTGAACCGTTACGCCTAAATAGGCGTGTTCAAAATACAAAAAAAATAATAATATAAGTTAGCAAAAAGTTAGAGTTTGCTGAGTGAGTAAAAAGAGCAAAGAAAAACTGGGCAAAACCTAACTGAAGCCCAGCACACGCAGTAAGAACTATTGCGGGACTCGTCCCCACGGTCACCCTCAACAATATAAGTAATTAATCAAGAACGAGACTACACCTCTGGTTTGATTACTAGACAACTTATTTTAGTTGCAGTATCCTACCTAAGGATGAACGTGTAAAAAGGTAAATACAAACATAATAGTCAAGAGATTTTTATTAAGATTCAAAAAAGATATGGACAACAATGTATTTAAAGCGATAACCTCAAGAAAGATAGGGTATACAACATATGCAATCTAGCGTCATGGCCTCGTAGGGAGAGCGCAGAACGTATAAGAGAATATCCTCGCTAATAAAACTTGGTTGAGCTGAAACAACAATAACTGACTCTTGACAATAACCTTAGCATAAATGTCAATGTTCAACATAACAATATAGAGTTATTTCCTGCCAGTCATCTTTCACCTCTCCTTCCCGTAAACGGGGAAAATATACAAAATCCCAAATTACAGAAAGTTAAAGTTGACGTTAGTCAGGTAAACCCATATTAGCTCGCCAACACTTAGTCGTTATGGCGGCTATCATTAACTTCTTATACGCACTGATGGCGCCTAATAGGCCTACTATGAGTTCAATAGAGAACGATTAATTTTAAATATGAACAGAGCAATTCAATAAACGAAATCTAATTACATTATATTTAAATAAGCAAAAGACAAAACCTAGCATCTAACATGGAGTAATATAAACTACATTTGCTAGACAAATGCTTCCCTGTAAGCGTGTACACCTTAAGTCCCTTATGCTCAGAGAAAACATATAGTACTAAAAAAAATTATTTATATTCGCTGAGAGCCATTATTTATATTGGAGCCTATCATTAAAAAAATAGCGATTATATAAAGGTACGCGCAGTTTTGATGACACCACGTTAGAATCATTCAACCAAATATTATTTATGTTTATTATTTTGGGTCTGAATCACTCAAAGACACCCTTTTGGGCCTTACAATAAATGGTGTAAGGATGAGCAAGCTAGGAGTCAAAATAGATATACCCAAACTAACGAGGAGGGATATAGTAAAACAATTTATTTAAATATGTTATCAGCAAACCAACAGGGATTCAAAACCCGAATTTTCGGTCACATTTATTCCAGTCTATTACGAAAGTGTTGCCTTCTGCCATGTGACCAGCTAAGCGGGCAACAACATTATAGAGACTATAGTTTGATTTTTTTTAGCACCAAATCTTACTACCAGTTCGGGTTACACGCCTATGTACTAGTTACACTGATGGTTTTAGGGATAAGAAAGGATGTATTTAGAGTGTACCCGCATTTTCTAGGAGGCAGAGTGGACACTCATTTTGTGAAAACCACCCTTAGTACATCCAACCTAGATTCGAAACTCGATATCCCCGTAATTGGCATTCTAGTCTTTCTTAAAAGAGTATCACCTTATACCATGCGTCCACCAAAGCGGGTATACTTTTAATTAACTCATTATAACGTAAAGTTACTTCAAACATTATAGCATCAATGATAAGTAGTAATAATATTTTTAAGTAATTGATATTTAACATAGTAAACGCATACATATAAAACAATAAATGACATGTTATCTTGCTTGTCAAAAAAAAATGCTTCACGTACACTTTTTATTTTTTTTAGTGGTGAAGGGGGAATTAAATTTTCCCAACCCCTCTCCAGCCGTCCCCTATTAAACGTCTGGTAGCGTTTGTTATCAGTCCTCGTTTGCGGCACGGTGTGGAGTCACGCCAGTAGGCCAATCACAACACACCACCCGCTCCATAGCAACCGAACCAAACACTGTTCCAATCAGGCTACAAGCGTGACACACCTGCTCCTCGGACTTTCAAGGGAAGCGAAATGATAACATACCATTTAGGGTTGCAACAATTTCAATCGAAAAAAATACATATATTGCACTAGAACTTCTACCCAACATGGCTATCCACTAACTACACTAACGGGCAAGGAAAAAGGAAGGTGAAATTAAGAATAAAAGTGTCTTAATATTTATGAAAAAACATCGGAAAACAATTAGTTAAAGGGGAAAAAACACTTTGTATATTCTATGAGAATTGTAACCCCAATATCTTCGTCACATGGTTTTAAATCTATTACAATTGTTATTCTATATAGCTTATGTCCACTAATGAGTGTATTCTTTACAAAATAAGTCAATTACTTTTTCATTGCAGGCAGTAAGGAATATCTAATCCAATTTTTTTTTAATAGCTAGATATATCTCTTTGAAAGGTATTTTTTATGAACATTTGAAGCTACGGGGTAAATAATATAATAGTTATTTAATTAATAAGATAGGTTAAAGTAATTACTTAACTGTCTTTTGAAACTTTAAAATGTATTCTTGATATATTTTATAATATTGTAAATTTACATTTCCACACCTAAACAACAATGTTGTCTAGTGGCCCCTTTTTCCAAAAATGATCAATGGCAAATTTAAAATCGAAAACATGAAAGGAACCGTAAAAATAAATATCCACTTAGGAAAGTGGGGGAGATTCGTAATTTGGTTTCATTTCTGCACCCCCAGGCTCTTGTGTGGGGACAAGTGGCAACACTAGTACTTAATATATATATATTTAGCAGCAGGTCTTACTACCCATTCGGATTATATGCTTAAGTACTAATTACGCTAATGGAATAGGAATTGTGAAGATTTGGAGGAAGTGAAACCACATTTGCGTGGAGGGAGAGTGGAAAACTATTTAGGGAAAATCACCCCAGTTCACCCAACCGAGATTCGAACCTTGATCTCACCACCCTTGGCGGTCGAGCTCAACACTAAACCAGCGCGTTAGCTAACCCACCAAGGCAAGTCACCAGTAATAGTGCCAATAGAATAACATCGTTGTGCGTTTTTTTGTCAATGTAGTGTCTAAAGTGGGCTCTTAAGAGCCCGCCTCACGTTAACTATTCGGAATGTCAAATACATTAATATGCTTAAAACAGAAATTGAAACGAGCTGTAGTCCCGTATTCTCTACTTGGAAAGGACAAAATTGGGATTAGTTTATTGGTTTTAAAATAAGTATATTTTAATGTTTACATTTTTCTAACCATGGTAAAACTATTCTAGTGGTATTAATATCCGGATGGACATCTCGATGTTTTGCGAATCTCTCTTCCAAGTAGTACTATCTTTCCCCACCTCACTGAAGGTGCGCTACTGTGGCTATGGCAGTCACCACACCAACGCCTCTCAACCCTCCTATACCCCCAACCCTCTCCCCTTTCAGTGTCCTTGGATTCCAACTTTACTCCAGGCCTCCCCCAACACCCATATCCATTCTACTTATTGGGTGCTTACTACTCAACAAAAGACAGGCCATCACCTATGTACTCTTCAAGTGCCCAGTTTTGAGCCGCATCTCGGGGTTTTATAATCTATAGAATGACGTCTAAAGTCAAAGGACAAGGGCTCGAACCCCTGTCAAAGTATAATTTTTCTGAGTTACCTTAGGACATCATTCACACGACATTTTGACATTTTGATCTGGTTTATCTATTACCGTAGAAATATATAATAATATATTTTCTTGCCTATAATAAAAAAAATCCAGCCATTTATTTTTATTTTTTCAGTAACATAGTTTTTACGGTCGCTACTTACGATGATTGATTATTTAAATACGTGGTATAGGGAGGGAAGAATTAAAATAAGTGCACCACTACTTGTTTGTACAGAAGATAGAAAAAACAAAAGGAAAATCCCACTTTGTTCTAGGTGAATCCAATGGATGAGAATTATCAATATTTACTTTTTGTCCACCCGGAAATAATATAAAATATTTTAAATTAGGATTGGGAACCTTAAATTACAAAAGTTTTTTTTAAACTCAGTTTCTTACAAATAAAGTAGAAATCTTTTAGAGTAAATATGTTATTTACGTTACATGTGTGGAATATAATAATTAATAGTTAATAAATTTATAATTGGCTATAAACAGTAATGAAGATTCTGGAAAAGGGGAGAGTTGCTTTATGTTACCATTTAAAACCAATCAATGTGGGTAACAGTGCCCAAATAACTTTAAACGTGGTTAAACTTTTAATAGCTAAAAAAAAAAA
>CABFOV010000035.1:283243-295221 GCA_902141375.1 Timema poppense | reverse complement strand
GGGGGGGGGGGGGGGGGGGGGGGGTAGGAGGATGCCTTCCCTCAGCCCCCAACACCCCATTCAACAACTCCTGCACTATGATTGAACCATCGGGTCGATTTGTAACGTTCAATTTCGGCCTTCATTACGAGAGAAATTAACAATGGATGGTGACACGCTTTAAACGTTTTTGCTCACAAAGACACAATGTATCCCCTCCTCACCAGGCCGGGTGACCACACCAGTAAAACTATGTGACGAAACATCCATCCGGACTGTTTAGTAACGGTTTTCAGAGCTTTGGTGTTAACTAGAGCCTGGAAGAGTTACAGATAATAGAATTAAATGTTTCTAAAATTACGTCAGAAAAAATCAATTTAGTTTTACTATAAAACATTTTAACATGCGCCCGTATTTTTAGGGGTTTAAACATTTTATTTAGTGTACCCCAGTTCTTTATATATACCCATTCAGGCTATTCACATATTTACACTAATAGCGTAGAGCTGAGGAAGGTGGACGTTTAAGAAAATGTTCATCAATTCGAAACGATTATGGCAAAAACCCCCTCAGCACATCCACCCAAAACTCAAATCCACAGCCTCCCCGCCGTCACCTAACCGGAATCTACCCGTGGTCAGCAGTCTAGTATATTGTGATAATAGTGCCTTATGCCGTGTGGCCACCAAAGCGGTCCCGAAATTAGTTGTATCTATTTAAAGCTCTTATATTCTCGGTTTTAAATTTGGAATTCCATTTATTCAGACATCGTTCGGTTGTCTGGCCAAGTATATTTACTTATATGACCAATTTTAGTTTTATTTCACACTTAAAGCTTTTTATACTACTTTAATAAATTGTGAGCCCCCCATTACTTTAAACCAACTACAGATTTTTTACAGACATACACATTTTTTTCTATTATTTTATAAATTCCTAGCTCTCCTTCAACACAGATCTTGATTTTAAATTTCATACTTTTCTAGTTATCTGCGAAACTAATATTTTCTAACAGATTGAAAGTGTAATTTTCAATTAATTTTGAAGTTTCGTATCATTCCCCATTTCACAAACATCCCAACAATTTTTTAATTTCACATTTTAAAAAGGTTTTCCTTTTGGGTTATTCTTTATACAATCTTGCCAATTTTCCATTTTTTATAACAAATATACATATTTGATAAATTTAGTTCATAGAATGTCAGCCCTTACCATTTTCGTCATAAAATTTTAAATTTTAAACGTTTTCAAACTATCTGGCTATTTTAATATTTTCCTTTAAATTTAAAAATAAATCGACTTTATACTATACTGAGGAGTGTTTTATGTTTTTGGAATTTTGAAGGGAACACCATTTTACTCAAATTTATTTTGAAGTCTATGAATGATCAGACTTTCATTTTAGTTCAGTGTGGACCTTACACCTGCCTGACAAATTTCAATCTCTTACTACACTGATAATTACTATAGTTTATTCTTTTGTTGTGGAAATTTTGAAGTCTCACATTTCACCACTCACCACTTTTAAAGGGAGAATGTATAGCACTAATTTTGATAATTGGAGTGGACACTCTACATTACTCGCAAATTAATTTTTTACCTTCCCTTAAAGTTTTTTTAAAACGTAACTTACCACCACCCCTTCTGGTCATTTTAATTGGTTCCTTTATATTCCCTACACATTTCAGTTTTACAACCTAATACCTCCCACATATGGTGTTCTATTTACAAATTTGAGGTTTTTAGACTTTTATTATTATTATTATTTGGAGTGGTCTTTTACCTACCTTCAAAATGTCATTTTTTCTATCTCATGTAAAAAGATTGTCTTTTTTTTCTATTTAAGGCCTGCTTACCCTCAATTTTCTGTGATTAGATTTTTCTAGTTATATGAGGAAATCTCTCTACATTCCTTTCAAATTTCAGTTTTCCAGCTCATCTGGAAGTGGGTTTTCATTTTCGGACAGATCTACTTTCAGCTTTATATATATATATATATATAGAGAGAGAGAAAGATAGGCTTTACAACATATATTAAAAATATAATATTATGTTTTTAGAAACACGTTCGTTTTGGCCTATTGTTGGGACATACATTTATTTAAAACTAAATTTGGCCCACAATTTCTCTTGCATTAATGTCAGTTTTAAAAATATATTATATGAAACCCTCGTTTAGTCGGTTTCGCGTCTGTATATTTAAATAAATGTCCCGGATTTGATTCCTGGCACGGCCGTGTGGGTTTCCCCTTTCACAATAATGAATTAACGGTCAAGGGATGGATTTTGTGTTTGTTCTATATACAATTATTTTATGGGCTGATAAAATCATTCGGTTCACAAAGTCTTCATTTGCATGTTTGGACCAATAAAAATGATAAATTTTGGGCCTACAAGTGTCAACACTTCAAACTAAAATATCAAATTCTGGTTAAAATGTTAACATTTTACCAGGTGTTTTACATCTTCAGGTCATCGCATTGCTATTCAATTCCTCATTTATAAATTTTGACCAATAAAATTGTAAATTTTGACTAATGAGTATAAAATGAATGAAATGGATCATTGTTGTACAAACATTTCTCCTAAGAGGTTAAAGTAAAAATAACAAACTTATTTTAGATATTTACTTATAGTTAATTAACCTATGGAATTACAGAATTATTGCGTTAAAACTTAAGTATTATATCTTGACAACAAAAGTTTCCAAAATTGTATTAATATATAAAAAGAGATTGGCTTTATAAAAATAAATTTCAAATAAAGGTTATTTATTTTTAAAAGTACTACAATTTTGCGATGATAAGTTATTTAATATCTCAAATATTTGTAGAAATACAGACATTTCCACATTTGTAAAGTAACCTAAAATTCATTTTCATAGGAAAATGGAAATATCCATATTTTTATAATCTTAATTAACGCCTAGTTACGAATTTTAATCAAAATTGTTAGATCAGAATTTGAGAGAATCGGTATTTTCTCTTTTCACTTTTTATTAATACACTCTTTATTTTAGGGTTAAATGGACACACAGACGACATTGCAAAAACAACTTTTTAGGGTTTTCGGGGTAACGAAACATCGATATCTATCAACATTTCAGGTAATTTTGTTTTATTGTAGCAATACTTTACCTTTAGTGTTCAAAAAGTTTATATATATATATATATATATATAATTGCGTATAAAATATTTGTATTATAAATAGATCTGTATATTTTATACTTTACCTTTAGTGTTCAAAAAGTTTATATATATATATATATATATATATAATTGCGTATAAAATATTTGTATTATAAATAGATCTGTATATTTCCAATCTTAAGCAATTTCATATTTTAAAGAGTTACTTATATATGATAAAAATTAGAATTTAATCATCAGACCGGAACCCCTAAATTTATGTATCCAAAATATTGAGAGTAAACATTTTGTTTGGAATATTTATAGATGTTAATAAATGAAATTTAATCAAAATCGGGAGAGCCAATTTTGAGAAAATTGACTTTGACACATTTTTGCCCTTAGGTAAAAATACCCTTAATCTTAGGGTTGGATATCCAAATCCAAAAACCCCTTGATGTGGTCTTATGAAAACCCTAAATACCAAGTTTTAGCCCGATCTGTAAAATAGTTTAGGCTCTAGTCGGAGGCACAGACAGATAGACGGAAATTCAAAAACCACTTTTTCGGATTAGGGGGGGTCATGAAACTTCAATACTAATTAAAATCTCGAGTTAGATTTTTTTTGACGATCACAATACATTGTAATACCTGTAGGATATCGAGAAAGTAAAAATCAATGCAGTATATTTTTATCTGTTTTAACATTAGACACACAGAATATTTGTATTAATTGAATGAAACCAATAATCAAATTTTAGTGCAAGGTGTCTTTTTAAACGAACCTATTGGTTTTATCATCAGGAGTGAACATCTACGGGCTGCTGCTAGAAATATCATAGTAACATACCACATAAATTCGTACACGTTAAAACACTTGCCACGGAGATCAACGCTAGCAACATTTAAGGTTTGTCCTTAAGTTGTGTTGATTGTCACCTTATGGAAAAACTTGATTGTAAATGGCATTCATTTAATCTGGAAGAGTATTACTTGTATCAAGACCCATTCTCCCGTTGTGCAAACTGTCATCACGATCACCTCTATAATACAGTTTTGCAGACTGTTTATCTGATAGCGGGTTCCATTACACAGTTTAGGTGGGTTAAAACTAGTCAGCAAAAATATGGGTGCTCTAATTTTTATTTAATAGCGTGGATGGATAAACTGAATGAATTTAGTTAAATACAAATTATGCATGCTATTTCCTATGAAGATGTGATTGCAGAATAGTGGTTAGAATTTGTATAAAATACTGTATTTTTAGATAATATTCATTGTTGATTGTTGTAAGGAGATAATCAAGATTAATTATATAAGGAAAGAAAACTTAAATGTTACATTCAAAAGTAAATTTGTATTTTTTGTAACCAACTTTACGTCAAATAGGCCTAGTAAGATAAGGTAAAATGAGTTAGTAGTGATAGCAAATAATAGTTTTATTGATAAAAAAAAGTCAGAAATATTGTAGAAATTTCAATATACAAAATAATAAGATGCTATAAAGTCATATATGAATTAAGGATCATAAATTATCAGTTGACCTACAGTATAGTTACAAAACTATCTTATTATAATTTTGTGAAGATTATAAAAGTCAAAAGAGGAATCATGAAAATTACAATACACAAACGACGAGATAACATAAATTCATATTTAAATAAAATATTATAAAATTATAGTTAACATATAGCTATAAAATTATTTTACTATTAATTTGTGAAAAATTATAAAAGGATGAATATGTTGAGACCGAAAGTTGTTTAAAATATATTAAATGACTTAAATAACAATGTTCAAGTACGATGCATAGACAAAAATAAGACGAGACACAATTATTAAAAATTTTCAATTATTATTTTGTACAACGTGTAAGGCTTTAAAAAATATATATATATGAATTTTACGTTAGTGACTAATATAAGTAAAAGAGTATATTGTAAAATTTTAAAAAAATTACTTACAATGAAATTGTATATTTAACTTCAAGAACAGACGTTTTCTATATTTAACAATAATTGTAAGTTTTAAATATATATTTTTAAAATTCTAATATTATCAGCTTAATACAAATAATAACAGATATTTGGCCAATTAACATACATACATTTTAAAAATACAATTTTACACTAAATACTTAAGGTTTTATAAAATGTAAACTCGAATCTACTAAATTCTAGAATATATCATAATACAGCATATCTACATAGATGTATAAGCTTTTATTTCAACAAATAAATTTGTATTTGTTTAGTAGAACTGTGGGGGTCATTTGATAAAATTGTGACCTCGCCGTTGAAAGATTGTAAACTTTGAAGTTATAATTATGAAGTAAATATAAGTATTTGAAACTATTTAATATAAAATTAAAATTTGTTTTTTGTAACTCAGGAAATTTCGGCCGAAAAATTATTATTTGATCGTATTGTGTCCTACCCATAGAATATTTTTGAAATCCAATAGTTTTGGACAAATCCTCAGTATTTTAGTACTAATTTGAAAAATAAATAAGTATTGAAATTAAATTGAGTAAAACCTCAGAAATAACTGTCGAAAGAAATTTATTCATGTTATAAATAAAATAGTAATATAAATAATAACTAGCCTGTGTAGTTGTTTACATTTTAAAAATAAATGTTATGGTCCACCACATAGACATCCTTTCTCTTTTATCTTGAGTGGAGACATTTACTAAAAAAAAAAATTAAGATTTCTCAAATGAAATAATATAGCTACATCCTTGCAGAAATATAAATTAAAACTCTATAACCAAATTCCACCAAAGAGTATACACTGTTACAGAAACATTTAGAAAAGAGGAACAGCTATGTCTACTAAAGATAATAACAAATCAGTTCATTTGCAAATACCTCTATCAAAAATATACTATATGTTATTTCCTTATAGCTCAGAAACCAATGGTTTGTTTAAAAAGATGTTTCAAATAAAATATTTATACTTTTAATTTTACTTTATTTTTACAAAGCTAAGTTATTTCTTATCTCAAATAGTGTTAGAAATATGATCAAAATTGAAAATTTCTGATTATGTAAAGTACCCTCAAATTCATTTTCATAGGTAAATGAAAACTGCAATTTGTAAATAATTTTAAACAGTGACTGGATACCAAATATAACCAAAACCATTAAGGCGAATTTAAATAGTATATTTTATCTCTTTTTGCCGTTCAGTAAACTACCCTTATTTTTAAGATTAGTGATATGGTTCCAAAACCCCTCGTGGGGGACTGATTAAAACCCTAAATGAGCCTACCAAGTTTTAGCCCAAATTGGTAAAATGGTTTCAGTTTTAAGACAAAATATAGACAGACAACATTTCGAACACAATTTTTTTTCTTTTTCATGGGTTCAGGAAGCGTCGAAACTAATCAAAATATAAAGTTATTTTGAAGATCAAAATAGGTAATAGTAACGACAATATATGTAGGTTTTTTAAGTTTAAAAGTATTTTTATTTTTAAAAAATGAAGCTATTTAATTAATAAAAAAACAATCCTACTTGTGTTTCAACTCCGACATAACAAGTGTAGTTCTACTTTATTTTAAAGAGTGTGCTTAAGTAAGTGTTTATGTGGACATTTATCTGTTTGGGATTGAGAAGCTAGTTTTTAAATCGCTTAAGTTAGAAACCCACACGGGTCAACTATATTATTATGAGTCAACTTTGTCGTGCTAAGATTTTAGGAAAAATTACTCAATGAAGAAGGTATTGGGGGGCGAGGGGGGTAGGAATTAGGGTGCAGGGGCTGTGTGGAGTAAGAAAAGACTATGCCTTTGACAAGGAATTGTAGGTTATAATCAAGGAAGAAAGGACAATTTTTAATTTAAAAAAAAATTTTTGTTAGAGACCAATCCCACAAGTTGATGAATAATATAGGTCTGCTGCACTACAAAATTTCGATTAAAATGTTTGAGAACAAAAAAAAAGTTCTATAAAATAAAGTATTTTTTGCGCTTTATTTTTAAATATATATTTTTTTTTCTTAAATAAAAAAACTTTACAGCTAGGATATCTAGATGATGCTATTCATATATAAAACTTAAAAAAGAAGGTTATAAATGATAAGTCGAATATTTATCGAACATTATGAATTTGAGATATATTTTTATCGCTGAACCTTTCTGCCATTTAGGGTTGTACTAATTACGCTAGTAAGATAGAGATAAATAAGGCTGAATCAAGATAAAGTTTAGCTGCATCTTCATGGGAGAGTTAAAGAGAGAAAACGAGAAAGATAGAGAAAGTGTAAAATCCTCTTGAAGAAAAACATACAGTACACTCGACTGGGATTCAAACCCCTATTTGTCTGCTATCGGCAATCTATTCTAACACAAGAATGACACCATAGACCATGCAGCCACTTAGGCTGCCTAAGGGAAGGAACTAAGTTAATTTTTGTTAGTTTTCGGGAGAAAGAAATACAAATATTATTGCGTCATCATTTGTTTGAATTGCTTCATATTTATTCTAGAGGTTTTATGGTTTTGTGATTTATCTTTCAGGGGTAATCATTTTATTTTCTGGCTTTGTAGTTGATTGGTTTCTTAATCAACCAGCTCAGATATAAAGTATTTAATAACGTGTTTGTTTCGAAAAATATATATCGATATTATTCAAAATAAAAAAAACTATTTTCATTATAACTCTTTTTGAGTTTAGACTCTAATCTGAGGGTATAAATGTTGGCCAGGCCAGAAAGCTACTGATAAAAGTGCTGGCGAAAGGAACTAAGTCAATGACTTAGTGCGTTTCAATACCATCAATACCATCAGGAATAGTGGGACTTTGTTGATTTCATCACCAATCAATGTATATCTAATGGTCCCGGCAAAGATTTATCTGATCACAAAACCCTTCCTTCACCTCTGACAAGACATCTTGTGAATGTGGGGAATGCTAGGCCTCCACCATGGTTCGTATTCCACGTTAAACTGTAGGTCCTCCATTTCATCTCACAATCACCCTACCATTACACATTAGCGTAAGTGCGTATAACCCGAACGGTTAGTAAGACGCAGTGCTAATAATAATAATAATAATAATAATAATAATAATAATATATCTAATGAAAATATAGACTATCATAAAAAATTACTTAAAAGGTGTGTATTCTATTTAGATCCTTTATGCACACACCGATTCAATTATTATACATTGTGAATCACCCATAAATATACTATTCAAATAAATCTGACCTATCAGATCTAGCGCGCTTATATCCAGTCAGCTTGAGTTTAATCAGTTTGTATTAACATAAAAAAAATCAAATAATTCGACTTTTAATTCAGTTTTCCAAAATTAATTTTCCTCAATAAAACATAAAGATTCTTCCTAACTAGATTTGAATCCATAATTAAACAATGGTATCAAATGTTTGGTTTGTGTGTGATACTCTTTAATTAAAGCAGACATCTCGTATATGCGTGTAGCCTGAATGATCAGTAAGAAGTTGTGAAAAAATATGAATCTGTGAATAATATGGATGATAAATATTTGAATAATTTTATAAGAAATGGTCAGCTTATAAATTTTATTGGTAAAAACCAGTGTTAGGTGAGAGTTTGGTATTGCTTCTTTTAGTTCGTTTAAGCTGTGATGTTCCGACAAATAGTTCGATCAAAATAAAACGGAATGAAGAGCTTGAATTTCAAATAAATGTCCTGTAATCTTTAATAACTTTCACTCAATGTGACAAAACTCTCAGTGAGAGTAAAGCTGGCTAGCAACAAACCAATTGTAATTATTATAATTAATCATTCAGTTGGCTTTTAAATAACAACTGTAGGACTATTTATTATTTAAAATTATATTTACAAATACATCGCTGTAATATTGCGGTTAATGTTTAGTAGCAATTTAATTAATAAAACATCACTCATACCAAACCGATACTGTAAAAGCTATCCAAGTTTTTCGTCTAGACTACCTGTACTGTACATATAAACCAATTTTCATATGAAGAACCTTAACTGACAACTAGAAAATTGACAAGATTTATTTTCACGTATTCTTACGTCAAGTTATTTGACCCACTGTCACTATTTTGGATAATATTATCACTGTTCCAAGAAATAATAAATTACAATTTCATCAATAATTTTGTGGTTTAGGTAATTACTGTGTGACATAAACTATATAACTTAAATTTTGAACAGACGCAACACCCAGTCTTTAGCTATTAATTCACCGTTATTAAAGGTGAGATTTACATTTAACCAGTGGGGAGTATCGAACCTAGAAACCTTTATTTAGATTAGACAGGCACACTGCCAACTGAGCTAAGAAGTCTGATTCTGATTAATGTTGACCACAAACTTAATGTTTGTAATTTCTTAAAGTGTTCATGAACATTGGACTCTAGTCCCTTTATTCTCTCAAACACTTCCATCTCACATGTCAGAGGAAGCGCAGTGGTACACATACAGACATACATATGTATGCACACATTCACCTCGGCGTATAAACTTTACAAAGTCATGCTACATTGGGTTACTTTGGTAAAGTCGCCCTAACGTAACAAACATAACGTATGGCTGAACACAGATTGAAAGCAGAAGACAAGATGTTATAACTTCTTATCTCAGTGTGTACATGGAAGAGGATTCTTCCAAAAACTTTGGATACACACACACACACACACACACACACACTGTATCTCCCCTCCCTCTACCCCCCTCATTCAGCCCTATACTCCCAAACCAACATCTCCTCCTCCGTTTCTAACCTTCTGATTTTCATACAAAGATAGACATCTCCTTCTATGAATAGGCTACATAGACGTCAGAAACACGCGGACAAGTACAATTTAATATTGTTTTGTTTAAAAAATTAGTGTATTAAAATTAAAATGATGTGGGCTAACATTCGTTACCTGAGCCGGTGAGTATACGAGAAAATAACTATAATCTTGTCAAGTCTGGTTTTCTGGGGACATCAAGTTCGGATTATAATAATAATAATAATAATAATTAGCACCGCGTCTTACTATCCGTGCGGGTTATACGCTTTAAGTACTAATCACCCTAATGGATTAGGAATTGGGAAGGTTGAATTAGAGGAAGTGAACCCGCATTTGAGTGGAGGGAGAGTGGAAAACCATTTATGAAAAACCACCCCCAGTTCACCCGACCGAGATTCGATCCTCGATCTTCCTGTACTCAGCAGTCGAGCTAAACACGACAAGCGGGTTAGCCAACTACGCCACCGAGACGGTTAATTCGGAATTATAATTTAGGATCTATTTAATGAGAGTTTTATTTTTATCATAAGAGGTTTACTACTGTACCTTTAGGCACATTACACATTAAACCTAAATTATATCTTTCTCATAACCATCCCATCTATGTAGAAATGTTAATAACACAGATAAGTAGCAATACACAATGACTAAAATACTGATCACTGATAAACAAGATAAACAAAGATACTTCATAATCATCAACTGTTTAGAGCCTGTGGCCGGGTCATTGTAGTAAAATGCCTCCATATACCTCTATCACAATTCTTGCTTGTTTCATTGCTTACATTCTTCTCCTCTCACTTGCACACATTTTGCTAACTGCTCCTCTCATTATTTTCTTGGCCTCCTTTGCGGTCTCTTCCCTAAATACCTCATTTCCATCATTTTCCTATTTTAATAAAAAGATAACTATCTGACAACTAGAAAATTTACTAGGTATGCCTTAACGTATTCATACGTCAGGTTAAATAACCTTCAGTTGCCTCTCTTAATAGATATTATGAATACCTATAGAATAACACTGATGATTTAGTAAAATATTGTCAATATTGGCCAAAAACTTTGTTTCTCTCAAAGATTTCTTCATACCAAAATCCTATAATTACAAATACATTTTTGTTGCGACTCTACCAACAGAAATAATTGATTGTACTATTTAACACCTTAAGTTTTGATATATTTATTTTTTTAGCTATAATTTCTTTCACAGATCTCTCATAGATCAGTTCAGGTCACTAAACTACACTTTTGGCAATAAACAATGCAAAAAATACCCAATATATACCTGGCAGTCTAGGGGTAAGATGTTGGACTTCTGTGCTGGGGGATCGAGGTTCAATCCTCGGTCCTGGCACAGATTTTATCTGATTACCAAACCCTTCTTTCACCTCTGACAAGACATCTTGTGAATGTGGGGAATGCCAGGCCTACACCGTGGTTCGAATCTCACGTTAAGCTCTAGGTCCTCCATTTCATCTTACAATCACCTTACCATCACACATTTGCGTAAGTGCGTATGAACCGAACGGGTAGTAAGATGCGGTGCTAATAATAAATAATAATAATAACAATAATAAAAAACATACCCACTTTTGTGGCCATATGTTCTTGCAATAGACTAGACTGCTGAGGATGGGGATTTCAAGGTTAGAATCCCAGTTGGTTGTACTGATGGTGGTTTTTCCTAAATAGTCTTTTTCTTTCCACGTAAATGTGGGTAAGTTTATTCCAAATTCTACCTTCCTCATTCCTAATACATTCGCGTAATTAGTACATATATCTATGGTCTGAACGGGTAGTAAGATGTGGTAAAAAAAAACCCACAATAAATACATGTACATCGCATGCCATAATGTCAAAAATGACAGTAAGTGACTTATACGATCTTACCTATTAGAAATAGATGTAGGGGGTTTATTTAAAACGACAAAAGAGAGTTCACCTATAAAAAGAATGAACAACACATTATTATTATTATTAGCACCGCGTCTTACTACCCGTTCGGGTTATACGCACTTACTCTAATGTGTAATGGTAGGGTGATTGTGAGATGAAATGAAGGACCTACAGTTTAACGTGGAATCCGAACCACGGTGGAGGCCTGGCATTCC
>CABFOV010000035.1:209633-282285 GCA_902141375.1 Timema poppense | reverse complement strand
CACACACACACATCAAATATATTAAACAAATGTATAAAATATCCTCCTCCCAACAGGTAGGCTAATGGTTATGAGGAGTTTAGACTGTTACAAAATTAAAAGCTTAAACATTCAGACTTATTGGAGAAAGATAACACGTGTACAATTAATTGTACACTTCGAACCTTGAAAGGTATTAATCTTACCTTGCAGTGTTCCACTATGATATAACTTATAATTGACGGTCATGGTGTAATCCATCAAGTTAAGACAGCCGCCTCTCAGGGTGAATGGAATGTATATGAATAACAAAACTTAGAAGATTGAAATTATATGATCATATAACGTATAATATTTATGAATTGAAAATTAACACTTAAACTAGAGACCTTTAGCTTATTACACTACAACACTACCACTAAGCCAAAGAAAATTTACTATAGGAGTGATTGTAACTGACATCTAGCAGAAGATGTAAAAATGGTTAAATTTAGAATATAGTTAAAAATAAATTGTTTGTTGTGAAAGTTTTGACTGCTAAAAGTTACAACAAACATGTTCTTGCAAATCACATGGTTTGGCGAATGGATAAATGAGATTAGAAATGGTAAATGTTGCTAGCTGTCATTTACCAACACTCCTTTGGCAGATAGACTGTATCAATAATTCTTTCAGTGCTTCGGGTCCCTCTGCCTTAAACTATGAGTAAAGTATGGTCATGAGCACGTGACGAGTCCTAGCTGTATCATTAGTATAACATTGGTGTGCTAGGCCAAGGGTCCAGGGTTCGATTACTATGTCCAGGTATAATTTTTTAAACTATGAATATTTTAAGCATTTTGTTTTTACTTGACGAAACAAACACAGAACAAATAGAGAACCTAACAAGTTTGATAAAAAAAATTCAACAATAGCCCATAACAATATTACAAATTTTCTATTAAATCGAAGTACTCAATAGTTTTAAATAATTATTTTTTAAATGCACCCATAAATAGACAAACTTGATTTAAGACAAGGTTTTTGAATAGAATGTATTAAATATATATAAAAATATAGACTATTACTATTATCCTCCAATAATTACAAAACTCCATGATGTCTTATTAAATTTCCTGGTGATTTTAAATTTCTAAAATTCTGAATTTGTTAGGTCAAAGTTTTTCTCGTTAGACAATTTATAGGCAGTGATTAGGTTGTGAGTGCTAGCCGACTAGGCTAGAGCTGTCGTCACCAATCTTTTAATGGAATTATGTGAAAGGGAAACACGAAGATTAAAGTTATATTATTCCGGTGAAGACATTTTAGATCAAATTAATAAATAGCTTACATTTCATCTATTTATAAAAGTAAACTATTTAACTTAGTATGAAATATGCAATAATGTACCATCAATTCTTACTTTCATCAGATGAACGATAACGTTTCTAGTCATGGAAGATAATTGTATGAATTCTAATTTTTTCAAGTAAAAAATGTAACAAATTAAAAGTTAATAAATACCATAACTCTTGCTTATGTATATTAATAAATTAGATACAAATTTTTGTAATTTTTTAACAAGCGAGACTTAATGTGTTATTTCTGAACACAATAATATCCACACGTGATTTAAAACTGTGTTAGTATCGGAACCGAATTTCAGTCGAGAATCAATCCCGGGTGGACGCGAAAAAAATTAGGTTAAATGTAGGGACTTTAAATCAAGGCCGGGGATAAATCCCCAGATTCTCGTTTAACAGAAAACCACACAAGACGAATTTAAAATTTAGTATATGTGCCCAACAACTTAGTTTATTTAAATTGACACCAACTGTCAATATAGATATTTGATGAACATCCATTGTGGGTAAACGCATTTTATTGTAGATCTAGTATCTTTTAGGAGAGTAATTAGAAGTTTTGTGGCCAGCGTATCAACTGCTTATATTCTCTCTTGCATTCTCCCCCCACCCACGAACTCTTACTGGAATGTACAGTCCACAGTAGATCATCTACTCGACCTTCGTATTGGCTGTTCTTTAGATAGTTAATAGCTTAAATTATTCGCTTCGACAGTCGAAATGTCCAAGGCATCACTTTTACAATAGAGTAGACTACTGATAAAAGGGGACTCGAATCTCGGTTGTGTCGAAGATATATAGTTTTCCCTAAATGGTTTCCCCTTCTATATTCACGAAAATATGGGCACACCCTACAAATTCAACTCTCCTCGTCCTTAACACCTTAGTGAAATTAGTATAAACGCATTTTAAATGAACGAGCAGAAAGACGTGATGCTAAAAATAATTGATGTATTTAAAATATATATTTGTAATATTTGGAAATAAATCATGCCGGATAGGTGGAGTGAAAACACCACTGTAAGGTTTGTTGAGATCTACAGAGACCATGAATGTTTGTTGAAAATCTATCATGCTTTACAGAAACCAAGATGTAAGAGATGCTGCATATTTTGAAACATGTGGCGTATATATAAATATAATAGTTTTGAATAGGAATCACTACTTATTCTTTGAATATTGGTTATTTTTGTTAATATTTTCTTAATTTTTAAATATATAATATTATAAAGTCATTTTACTTAAACCATTTCCATACATTCTAATGTATTTAATTTATTTTTGCTATGATAGGTTCCATCAGCGTTGAATGAAATACCATGGTCTAATATTTTGATAAAGAAAGAAGAAACAATCGATTATTAGCAATACTATTAGTAACTATCAAAATATATTGTAATAAATATCGATTATTTTCAAAGAAGCGATGCTGGCGCAATTTAGTCCTTGTCATGAATGATGTGAACTAATTTTAATGTTATTTTAAAAACAGCTGATTTAGCCGCAGACATTTCAATGTGTATATATTGTATGACATTTATATTCATAATAATGTATTACTTTATGACTTAAACTATTGTATTGTTTATTGTTAATATTTCTGTTCCTTTGTATTTATCTGATGTGTTATACATGGTTGTTAAATTTAATTAATTTTAATATTACTTATTGAGAGTCTTCCAAAGTAGTTTTTTTCATAGGTCCATGCCTAAAGGGATTATTTTGAATTGTAAATTAAAATTAAAGCTGAGTGTTTTTTTTTACTAGGAAAATGGCTAGGAATTGATACCTTAGTATCATTAAAATACTTTTATACAATATTTAGACGCATACCTGAGAGCTCTAAATGGTACTATACATACTTTCCCGTATTCATACGTCAAGTAGTTCCTATAAAAATTAGCACTATTAATGTATTAAAATGTTATAGATGTTGCTAAATTTTGTATCTTTTTTGCATTTCTAAAAATTATGTCTATGAAAAATGGATTGTATAGTAAGAACTTGGTAAGAACAAAATTTCATAAAAGCGCAAACACATTTTAATGCTGTCAATATTGATAACAATTTAATATATTATTGTTGTAATTTTATAGGTATTGATAAAGTAAAAGTGACACCTGTATATAATATGACTTTTCCTATGACTAAATGAAAGTAGGTTAGTAAATTTTATAACAATACAATACTGTTATTCCTACCACGTTCTTACTTTGTCTACATTATCCACCCTAAAATTTTCCCCATAGAACAATACATTTTTTAAAAAAGTTGTCCCCTTTGCGATGGTGAGCTTCTACCACCGAAGGAAAACCACTTGAGGAAAAAAAAAAACCTCTTCATTAAAAAAAAGAAGTCACGCAAATTTAATCGATTTCTATTAAAGATATCTCTTTCTACACCCCACCCTCTCTCCCTCATCCCTTTCCCCTCCCTTTTCATCCATGGTGCGGGTGTTAACTAAATTCTCGCGTGCCAATAAACGGAGATGCGTGTTTTTTTTCCCCCCATTACCCTACTCCCCTATTCTACCCTTTTCGATCCCTTTCCTTCTTCATCTCCTTGACCAAGAGAGGAAGGGGGTGAGAGGGTTAATGTCGTGGCCCAGCCTATGTAGGCCTCACAGTTTCCGATTGGCTGTTTGAAGACCGGATGCTACTCAGGATCGCTAAGCCACGGCATCTCATCGTTAGGCATGACGTCATCTCATTGTTACTGACGGCTTTCACCGAACACTCGACAAGATTATTTTATTTAACTCCCCCTCTCATTTCTGGCTAGCACTTTGCATTTCTGGGGTTGGGATTCGAAAGATAAAAAAAGGAAGCGTGAGAAGTTTTTTTTTTTTAGTTTTTTGCTGTCACATATTACCACCCGTCTGGTATGTAGGTTGGTAGGTATTATGCTAAACACTTTTAAAATAATAGGCTTGTATTTAAATACTAAAAACAAAAGGACACAAGATAATCGTCAATTAATATATATAGTATACTAACAACTTAAAAAAGGGGTTAATATTTACGCTTTTGTACTGTACATAAAAAAAAATAATTTTAATTTAATATTAAATTTCAATACAATATCTATAAGTAAATAAAAAATAAAAAATATTTTCAATGTTATTTTTGGTTACGAAAATTGAATATCATCGGACCAGACATTTTTGGAGAGATAAATTAAGCTTGAGATTTTTTTACTTTTACAATTATTAGATTCAAAAACAGCACATACTTTTACAGACATTCTCACTATTTTATACTTAAGACGTTTATCATCAACTAGGATTATGGTTGTTATTACAACTTCATATTTCTTTTACAAAAATCTAATACAATTTTGACGATCCATCAAAAATATATTGATAATGTATTATAATATTGTTTATGCTTTACAAATATTTTATAGTTTATTATTTAATATTTTATCAACATAATAGTGAAATCCGAAAGATTAACCTATATTGTATATCAGTGTTTCTCAAAGTGGGGTACGCAAGGTGGTGGAATTATTGTACAAGTAGTATACTGACAGGACAGTTATCAACAGTGATAGTAACCGTGTAGTGAAATTGTGATTCATGTCCATACACGTGTGTCAACTCCCCTCTCTGCATCCCCTCTCCACCCTGATGGTTTGTTGTATACCCATTACTATACTAGAATATTGTATATCCTTACAAGGGTACGCCAGTTATATAAATATTCCCAGGGAGTACATGAAGCATACAAGTTTGAGAACCACTGCTTATTGCTGTACATTCATGCAAAGTACTTAAAAATATAATTGTATTTCAAATATGAAACCTCAAACTCCACACTAAGGCTAGAGCATCAGCGCTATTTTCTTTCGATTAAAAATCAACTTTTTGGTGACCTGGTGGTCTATGGGTAAGGTGTCAGACTTCTGTGCTGGCGGCCGGGGTTCAATCCTCGGTCCCGGCAAAGATTTATCTGATTACCAAACCCTTCCTACACCTCTGACAAGACATTTTGTGAATGTGAGGAATGTCAGGCCTCCACCACGGTTCGGATTCCACGTTAAACTGTAGGTCCTCCATTTCATCTCACAATCACCCTACCATTACACATTAGCGTAAGTGTGTATAACCCGAACGGGTAGTAAGACGAGGTGCTAATAATAATAATAGTAATAATAATAATAATAATAATAATAAAAATAAACTTTGGTGAATAAATTTTTAAAAGTTTCATAATACATTCGTAAATATTTTTGAAATTATCGATATCCATTTTTGAAATTATTTACATCGTGTGAACTTTGAAGAAAATCTGATGAAATATAATGTATTACATACGTTGGTTTCAGCTCTTTTATCATATTATATTATATAAAACACGTCTTTTTCTTTTATAAAAAAATATATGACAGTGTAGTGCCACCCTAACCGACAATTTAAATGTACCAATTAATCTTTAATTCATAAGGCAGTATCGCTCGGAAGGTCTTGCCGCCAGGAGCGCTGTAGTCAAATCACCAAGTGTCCCACATTTTTCTTTACCAAAATTGGTTAAAGTCAGAGAACCTGGCTATTGGAAAGTGTCCAATATTATAATTCGTGAGGGGGAAGAGCGGTTGAATTGATAAAGGTGGGGGCTTTGGTCTATATTTGGATAACTGGGGGATGTGTTTTCGTTTGGACGTTGTGATAGTCCCTCTTGGGTAAACATTTGGTTAAAATGATTAGTTTTTTTTCTACTGTTCATTTATAAATTAATTAACAGCCTGCTTTTATCCACCATTTCTAACAGGCTACATGGTTTTATAATTCTAATTTTTTAAATAAATGATTTTTCCAATATACACCTTAATTATTTTTGTAAGCATTATTTAAAAAAATGAATTGTTATTTTAGAAAACTCATCAAATTAATATTATGAAATATTGTAAGTATAGAAAAGTATATTTGATTTCAAGTTTAAGGTTGTGTATTTATTTCATTTTATAAGTTTTTTTTCATTTTCCAATGTTATTAGAGTAATACTAGCCCTCCATCCCCACCATAATATCTTCATAATACTTTCCGAGCATAATGAAATTACAAGTAAAAATATGTTAGTATTGTGCTTAAAGGATTGGTTAATAAAACACCCTGCTATCTAGAACACGTATGCTGCTACCCACTTGAATGCATTTGTTTCGCATACGCTTTCATGCATCGTGCAAGGCAATCAGAGTAAGAAAGATTTAGAATACATTTAAATAAAAGTCTCAAACCCTGAATACAAAGCGTATTTATTACTAAACTCTCCAAATTTTTAAGGCTTGCGTTACTCTTGTAAAATAAAATAACTTTCTAAAAAAAAATCCTACTTTAAAGACGCATACTACTTGTTGTATATTATTTAAGAATAGAAAACCTTCTTTAAAGGACAGACTTTTCCCCGTTTTACTATATGTTTTAAACTATATTTTTTAGGCCTAATTAAATAGCTAAGAGAAATTCTTTCAGGTTGAGTTTTGATTGGATGAACCTTAATACGGCCAAGAGCTATGGAGGTGCGATATTCACTCCAACTCTAGATGGAAGAAGGCTATGCTATACGATTAAGTATTATATGAAAGGCGAAGCTTAGGAGATGAAGGATTGATTATTTTTACGAAAATGAACCGCATCTAAGTCATAATCAAATTGATAGAAAAAGACACAAAGTATATACACTTTGTGCAGTTGATAATTACTCCTAATAACTTTTCAACAGTTAACGAGATTCAATAAAACAAACTGTAATTTAAATGTGATATTTATTTAATATGTAATAACTAGAGACATTGTTTTTTAGTTTTAGCGATACACGCGATACAAATGAAAAGTAATCAAAATGGCTTTTTTTTTTCTCCTGAATACAGTATTCCCATTTATTATGGTTTGGTTGACTTTTCTATGGAGTTTTATATTTGCGATAAAGAGCGATAAATGACTGTCTCCGCGATAAATGCATCTATGAGCGCTCTCTAATTTAATATATATATATATATATATATATATATATATATATCTCTGTAAATTGGGCCAGTTTGTTAGATTTAACATTTTTTAATAGATATACTAGTCATCCTAGGAAACACATTTGAAGCACTTCAAAATTGCATTTCTTGGTATTTTACCATTATAATGCCACAAGCCATTCACATGATTAAGTAGAAAGAAATAGACCCCCCCTTCCCCGGCACATCCCCCTCACTCCTCCCTCGAGCTCTTATAAGCGAACTTGTGAGGATGTCTACTACCTAGCGAGGACAATCATTGCATTCTTCCTGTGGCTGTTTGATCATATACGGGCACGTGCTTGAATCATTGCCTACGTTAACTATTGGGCCTGCATGCTACTGGCGTGACGTCACTGAGAGGGGGTCGACTGCCCCCGCGCTCCATTAGTTAGCACGGCGTTCACTCGTAGCGTCCAACTAAAACTCTATTTTTACAAGTAATTTTACTACTTAGGGGTATATCATTGGGATAGCCTTATTCTACAGCATTCTTACTTGACTATAATAGTGATATAATTAAATTTACAGATAACTTAACCTAAACCATACATTTCCAGTAATGTAATAAAACATCAAAGCTCTGGCGTTTACATATAAGTTTACTAAAATTAGTTCCTAATATTGTGTCAGTTAAGTTACTTATATTTTCGAATTGAGAAGCTTTGAGTAATATTCTAGGTTGAAAGTTTTATCATTGTTTGATTGTTTCATAGCAAACCCACAAACAAACAATATATTACAAATTTTTCATTTCGTTATGGATGACAACATGTACTTTATTGATACATAATAATTTTATATAAGACAGTAAAATATTGCAAAACTATTATACGAGGGCAACTTTATCCAAACAACTCTTTTACTTTCCATTTTTCATTTTTTTTTTCCCTGACTTAGTCTGTCTTTGAAAACTTTGGTATAGTTTATTAAGAAGAATTCTACAAAAAATTGAAACAAGCCTCTTTACAATACCAAAATGAGGTGATTTACATTCAAAACAGATAGATGAACATAGGTTTTAATTATTCTTTAGCAAATCCATCAATAAACAAAACATGTTTTTTTGAAATTTTGTTAAACATTTGAATAACTTTAATATTATTATATTTTATTATTATTTATTAAATTTTATAGCATAATTCTTTGTTAAAGTTTTCTGGAACATTTGATCTAAAATCAACAGAGTTTAGGATATTATCTTTCACAACGATTTCAATCCCTATGGGTTTTTTCTAATAATTCCAATTTCTTGTCTTTCTCCAAGAGTTTTTTTGTTTTGTTTCTTGTAAGGTTTTAGACGAGTATGACGGTAGTTTTTTTAATAATAATTGGGTATGAATACTTTTTTTCATTTTGGTTTGTCTCTTCTAGAAGTTAAAATGTTGCCACGGGCCTATTTATGGAGTCATCGCTAATAATAGCTTATTCCGTAAAATGATACTCACATAAGACTGAGTATGTGAAAGGGATGAAATTTCCTCTGTGAATGGACCTAAATCCATTTTTTCCTGAGCGTTTAAAGACTGGGAAATTTAAATACGTATTTTATATTAGTGTACTCATAGTTGGATCTACATCCAGATACACTGCATTTTTAAAGACATTTAGAATACTGTTGAACAATGCACTTACAACAAATTACACTAATATAACACTATATAGAGCTGTGTAAGGTCAGATAGGACCGCCACTCAGCCTGACGTCACACCGGTGGTGGGGGACCAGGGGGTTAAGAAAGCCACAGAAAAGACTGCCTTCATAAGCGATACTGTGAAAATGTGTTTGATAGCAAACATTCCTCTAAACAAACTAGATCACCTCGCTATATGCTAGAATCTGAAAACGAAAGCTGTTTTATATGCCTAGACCTATATGCCTGTCACTTTGATACATAATAGAAATATTTTAAATATAAATGTTACAAAACCAGATTTTTCAAAACAAAATGCTAATTTTACAAATAATTGATGCTAAAAGACAGTATCTATAGTAATAATTCATTGGTAAGATACCTTATTACCTGGCACCATAGCATAATCTATCATCAACCACTAAGTGGCCCGCAAATATGGAGTAAAAGTTAAAATCATAAAGTATTCTGGTAATAAACAATCTAAAAAGAAGACTTTCAGTAAAAATATGACACGTATGGTTACAAACCCCATCAATCTAGGATTGTTAAGTGTTTTAAGACTAAATAAAATATACTTTCCAAACTTCTGGATTTTATAAAGAAACAAATTTGAAAGTGAAGTCACTAAAACAAGGACATGTTATAGTGGGTACGTGGATAAATATGTTATTTTGATCTCTTATGATCCTTTTAGTCGATGACGGGAAGTCCCGGGTTTGAAGATACACCGGGAGTAGGCGAAAATCAAATAAACTGTTTCCCAATTATATTCATATAAATTCGGGTACATTTGCTTTAAATTATACCTTACTCATCCCTATCCCATTATTGTGAATATACGCTTCTTCTGGAAGGGAAATAAGATCGAAGCAAAGTACAGACAATCTAAAGGATAGGAAACGAGAAATATGAGTAGTAAAAAGAACCTGAATAAAGTATGAGGAAGCCAAATTCGGGAGATTTCAGGCCTGGCCCCGACCTTTAGAGACTCCCTTCACTCAGGACACTAATGAGCTATAATACTAAATGAGTATTAGATGACCCTCAACATTTTTACTCCAAAGTTAAATATAAACGCAAACATAAATGAATACCAATGTAATATATTATGCATATCACTGCCCAGTATTAAGATGGTGACTGCAATTTTGTATGTTAGTTTAATACTAGTTTTTTTTTATTTGATAGTAACTAGTGTTTCGTCAGGACATTAAACCAGCCTGATGTGTTGGGTGTCGTCAGTAATTAGTATCTATCAATTTTTTAATTTATAAATGGATACACATTTTTATGGGTGGTTAAATATTGAGGAGACATTGATAAATTTAGGCTATTCTCTCTCTGCAGTGGATCCGGAGGTACGTCTGAGGGTGCTAGGGGTAGGGGAAAGGGATTGTAACCTCAGCTTAAGTGGCCAAAGTAATTTTAATTAGCCTATAGGTTGGGCAAAAGTCTTAGATATGCCCTTGCGAGATTTCAGCTCTATCATTGAAGTGATTTTGAGTGAAAGGGTGAAGTAGATTTATAAAACATTACACAATGACAAAGTTATTACTTAATTGTACATTAGTATATATTCTCATTTATGAGCACTTTATTTAGTGAAAAGATAACTTTCATACTGAATACAAGTCTTCGTGAGTACTATTTATTAAAATACTATTAAAACAATCAATACATACCGTAATTATGGCCATATGTTCATCTATATCTCAATATAAGTTAGGCCAATACATTAAGTTCCATTTTATCTTATCCATTAAATGGATAGGATCCTATTCATTTAAAATTTATATTCCTCTAGACCAGCTATAGTAGCCCCATGGCTTCTTTGGTGCTGACTGACAGCTCACAGCTGACTTCTGACAGTCAACATTTAGGTATATACCTAAATTTTGACTGTTAAAAGTGACAGCTGCTCAACACATGTCTTTGCAGATCATCTGGTTCGGCGTAGGGATACGTAATTTGGTCTGGTCACTTTACTCAGCTGTCAGTCAGCACCAAAGAAGCCATGGGGCTACTGTAGATAAAGGTAAACGGGAGAATGGGAGTGAATCTCTAAAGGACTGCACTGTATTGTTGCCTAGAAACACTACTAGTTCTGTGAGCAATAGAACTTTCTCCCTCGATGTTTCTACAGTCTTAAGATTTCTTCTTTGATTTCAAGTTGAAATATCTCCCCTAATCGTTCCTTCTTGGATTTCAAGAATATGTTTTCACTTTCTAGCTTTCTTACAGATAGTGAAAGTAAATTGACTGTCAAACAAATCAAACTCAAGATTTTGATGACTCTTTGATATTTCATGACCCCCCACCCCCGAATTAAAAAAAGTGGATTTTGACTTTCAGTCTGTCTGTACCTCCAACTAGAACCTACAATATTTTACCGATCGGGCTAAAACTTGGTGTCTAGGGTTTTTATAGGGTTTCTCCGAGGGGAATTTGATAGCTAACCCTAAAATTGGGGGTAGTTTATTGTAGGGCAAAAAGAGAAAAAGTCAATTTTCTTAAAATCGGCTCAAACTATTTTGATTAAATTTCATTTTTAAACATTTCTAAATACTCCAAACAAAATGGCTACTCTCAATATTTCAGCTAAATGACTATTGGTTCCGGCCTGATGCGTAAATTATATTTTTTTATAAGCTTTCATAAACCATTTGAGATATGAAATTACTTATCGTTCAAATATGTAGGACACTTTATAATACAAATATTTTATAGTAAGCATATTATTTATAAAATAAAAAACTTTCAGGTTATACGTAAATATATATATATATATATATAATCTTTTCGAACACCAAAGGTAAAAGTATTGCGACCGCAAAAGAAAATCTAACCTGAAATGTTGATGGATGTCAACGTCTAAAGACACCCCAAACCCTAAAAGGTGGTCTGTATTTGTGTCTGTTTAAACTTAAAATTAAGAGTAGTTTAAGAAAGGGAGAAAAGAGACAAAATCGATTTTCTCAAAATTTAATCCAACGATTTTGATTAAAATTCGTATCTATGTGTTGATTAAGATTATTTTATAAACTGAATATTTTCATTTTACCATGAAAATGACTTTTAGGGTATTTTACAGAAGCTGAAACTTCCACATCTCTACAACTATTTGAATATTAAATAACTTATCATTGAAAAATTGTAGTACTATTAAAAATATACAAAACTTTTATATGAAATATATTTTTATAAATTCAACAGTTTCTGAGATATTGGCAAATATTAATACCATTTTGTATGCTCTAGTTGTAAAGAGATACTACTAAGTTTCAACGCAATAATTCTCCAATGTCATAGAGTAATTAAACATAAGTAAGTCTCTCAAAAAATTTATATTGTTTTTCCTTAAACTTCTTAGGAGAAATGTTTGGACAACAATGATCTATTTCCAATATAGACTCAATAGTCAATATTGTTCTTCCGCTGTTGGTTCTGGCTTCGGGAAGCCGGGAGGTTCATAGTCTAGACCCAGGTCGAGAAGTCGCTGTTGCAGCGTCCTTCTGGGGTCTGAACGGGTCAGAGAGTGGTAGTCGGCAAGATAATACGGAGGAGGAAGAGAGAGGGGTCGTAATTGTTGAACAGGTTGCGGGGGATGACGACGATGAGATTAGGAAGGGGGCAGGTGAGAGGAGGACCTTGAAGATGAGGAAGGAAAGGGTAAACAAATTAAAATTCAAATCTGTAAATTATTATTTTTTCCTTATCTCCGTACATGTACAATATTTATCAGCGAGAGGAGGGTTGGGCCCAATGCTCCTTCTCAGTCTTATTCTCTAAACTTAAACTATCATATACATCTTAACCCTCTTATAATTATTCTGACTAAAACTACTGCATCATTATTACACATTTTTACAGTTAAATATGTTTTTTTTGGTCCTTTTATTTATTAAGGTCTTTGGCTTTATCGAGCCCTTCGTCCTGGCGCGATCTCTTAGAGAGTTTATAACTATTGGACTGGGTCTCGGGGAGGATAGTGACCCGTCTATCGGACCGCACGGGGGTGGGGCTTGAGGGGAAAGGGGTAGGGGTGGCGTGGTCTCGTAACGGTCACTAGGGTCGCACAACAATATTTACATTTTTTATTGGTAAAAATTTATAAATGAGGAATTTAATAGCATTTTAACCGGAAGATGAAATCTTAATACGAAGTGTTGACTCTTGTGGATCCAACTTTGATCTTTAATATCGGTCCAATCATACAAATGAGGACATTAATTCTTTAAAAACAAAATTATAAAATTTAAAACCGGGACTAAAAAAATGTTTTACATAAGTATAGTGCAATTTATGCTTGGGTTTGCTAATGTATATTATTTTGTTTCACATATATTACGAGTATTGAGTAAATATCTCAATTTTCAAACAATAGAGCGAGAAAGTACGTGCAGAGTTCCATACCATTTATTTCCTTGGTTATCAAGTTATCTGGAAAACAAATGATTATTATATTCAATATTAAATTATTATCCTACAGAATAACCGTTGATACCCTGTTTTAATGCGTATGTTTCGCAATATTTGTAAACATTCAAATAAATACGCCCAAATTACTAAGTCAATAACGCTTAAAATTTTTAATTTAAATAATTTATAATTAACTACTAAGCAAAACAATTTTAAATTGGCCACCATCTGTATACGGATAATAATATCGCAAAGCTATAAGAATATATCGTTCAGTCAAGGTTTAAAGAATCTTCCTGCCAAACTCCGTTACCATTGTTCAGGGCATTTGGCAGTGACCGTGTAAGAGACAGATGGATTGAGCTCCAAACTGATGAGTTTAATCAGCGTCTAAGATCGATAAGCAATAGAAAATCCAACTTACGAGTACAAAGCATCAGTTTTTCCCGTTGATATGATGTCTTGTCCTCCTGTGTACATAATCAGGCTCATTATTCACGTGGATAACCTTACTAAGACACATTTACTCTTATACGTGGTGGGAATTCCCCTCTTAAACTCAACATTGTAGCAAGTTTGACCGACCATTGTGGGCTTCGACTCTCTTTTAGGCTACGTACATTTGAGCGATAAATGTCGCTTGGAGCGGAACAGCGCATAACGCTTGCTACAAAAATCGCACCACATAGCCAGAAGGAAACATGAAAAGTGTCTTGAATAAGGCTTGAAATATCGCTTCATCTGACAATATATGTGCACGTAAAATATATGGAGACATGAAAATGCAAGTACGAATCTTGCTTCAGCTCATAGTTGGCCCCATGTTTTGACTGTTCAGAATTTTTTTTAAGCTCTTCAAATGGACCTTGGCCTAATCGAACAGGGTCATGCCCTCTAGTAAGAAGCTTTCTTCACTGACTACCAAACTATATTTTCTAACTGAGTCGTTATACTTTGATTCCCCGTGTGCATTATTCTAGAATTATCTGCTGCTGGCCTCCAAAAGACACCCCTCATCTGGCCATAGTTTCGAGGGCCCCCATTTACTACCAAATAATTGGCTGTTATGTTATGATAATGACCCTGAATGGGTTGATTTGAGGTATTGTACTAGAGATTGAAAAAAATAAGATCTTATATTTTACTGTACAACATATTGTTGTACCACAACTATTTGATATCTTGAGTTGGTCTGATTGAATGCTGTTACACAACATCCGGTAATTGGAGATCTACCTTTTATATAACCAACATCGTTTATTTCGTTCTATGATGGCATCAACCTTATAGAGAGCTTATAATTGCGTATATTGAAATTTGGAAGGTAAAATGTGAAGTTTAAATCAACAGCAATTTGACCCACTTCGTGGTCGAGAAGTTTAAGTCGTCATTCTAGAAATATACGGCCCTACCGTTGTAGAGGCGATTGGGGTTGGTCGGTTGTCTCATGAAACCTTTTCGCTCTCCTTTCATGCAAATGTGTATACACTTCCTCTATATTAAAACTAGCCAATTCCTATCTTCGGTACTGCTGGAGCTAGGGAGTCACCCTCTGGGACTTTACATCCAATGGATATCCCCCCGGACACTCCAAATCTCTTAGCGTAGCTAGCTAGTATGCGTACAACTAAACAGGTAGGGAAATGTGGCGACAAAAAATAAATAGAAACCCGTTCCTATGACCACATGTTCTAACGCTCTAGTATTGCATCAGTCTGGACTGACGGTGACGGGGAGATCAAGGTTCGAATCTCGGACGAATGTACTGTGGGAGATTTTACCAAAATGGTTTTCCACTCGGTATTCACGCCAATGTGGGCACACTTCCTAAAATTATAACCTCCCAAATCCCTAAAACCATTAGTGTAGTTAGTACATAAGCGTATAACCCGAACCGTTAGTGAGACGCGATGCTAAAAATATATCGAAAGTGTGATTTTGAAAAATGCTGGCTACAGCGTAGTTAATAAAAAAATCCTAAAAGTGTAAGATTATATAATTTATTTTGCGTTTTATTTCCATCCGAAATAACATGCAATAAATGTGGATTCACACCACTCTCACACTATTAATCAACTGCCACAAAGCTAAGAATATTATTTGCGATAGTTATTTTGTCGAACAGTGTTTGAGATCACATGTTGCGCAATGGTGGCTTAGACAAATCTTTTTGTGTATGAAACTCTTTAGAGCCAACTTTCATCAACCTTTTTAGTGGTGCGGCTGAGTAGCATTGTTAAATAGCCTATAACAGCGCTGCTGTCACGCTGCCAATAATCTCAATATATGTTTGCATGTCAACCCCATGGAAGAACAGCTATATATAAAGAGCGGTGACCTGGTGGTCTAGGGGTAAGGTGTCAGACTTATGTGTTGGGGATCTGGGGTTTAATCCTCGGTCGTTGTACAGATTTATCTGATTGCCAAACCCTTCCTTCACCTCTGACAAGACGTGTATTAATCACAACCTGTGAATGTGTGGAATGCCAAGCCTCCACCGTGGTTCGGATCCCAAGTTAAACTCTAGGTCCTCCATTTCATCTCACAATCACCCTACCATTACACATTAGCGTAAGCGCGTATAGCCCAAAAGGGTAGTAAGACGCGGTGCTAATAATAACAATAATAATAATAATAATTATTATTATTAATAATAATATAAAAAAGGTATCCGTAAGGTGTACCACTAAACATCACTACTAGAATATTTCGTGTAAATAGCCTCTTAAACTATTAAGATAGGACGTGACTCACCTGACGAAGGCATAGCCCTTGTCCTTGAAGACTCTGATCTCCTGGATGTTACCGAAGGGCGAGAAGGTCTTCTGCATGAGCTCCTCGGTGAGGCCGTTGGTCAGCCCCCCGCAGTACACCGTACAGTTGGTGGGGCTCGACTGGTTGTATACCTCGTCAAACGTCAGGGGCTTCGCATTAACTGGAACAAAACCGGCATCGGTTAGAGATACTCTCACTTCAGTACGGTCAACTTTCTTGTCACACTAGGCACATCGTTTTATTGGAGAATGGCTCAGATAAATATCTATTGTACGTTAAGTGTACAGGAGAAAAAGTCATGTAAGGTGAGATATCACGACTTACACCCATAACGAACAACCGGCAAACCTATTGTTCTGTATATTCTGAATTTTACATTCCAGGACAGCAGGAGAGATAACAACAACTTATTGATCGAGTAATAGCATGAATTTATCTACTGTATTATATTAATAATTTCTACTCTAATATTGTTATTTCTAGTTACAATTTGTTAATAGTGAATAGTTAAATAATTAATAATTAAAGATAATTTACATTATTTATTTAAAAAAAATCTAGACTATATGAATGTGGTGGTAGAATATTACCACTCGGTTTAGCTCACGCGTAGTTTACCTATCTAAGAGCCAGATATATTTCCATATCTTCAATCAAGAAACAATATAAAATTGTTTAGGACATTTTAATACCTTAACAATTCAGCAATATAATGCTGACTCAATCCTTAAATACAATTTTTTTTCATCATAATCTCTTAGATAAGACAGTTTAAGTGGATGCACTGAATAAACAACCAACAATTCTATAAAAATGCATACACAGTTTAAATAAATAGAAAACATGTGATGTAATTCTATGTATTATGATTGTAAATTAAAATTAAAAATAGTCTTAGTGAAGGCTTATCACAAGAGAAAAATATCAAACGGCCCCAGCTCATCCAAGAGTGCAAAGTAGATAGTTTATAATTATATTTTTAGTGTCTTATTACGCATCCACATTTTCCACAATTAATTACAACTATGGCGTAGGTGTAGGTAAATTATTAGGGTTCATAAGAAACGTATCAACGTTTGCGTGGATAGATAGTGGAATATACTTTAGTACACCCTGCCGGGATTATAACATCGAGCTCCCCGTCAGCGGTAAACCAGATTAGATCAACGTCTGCGGGGTTGCCAAGTAAATAACGATACAGACAATAAACGTGTAATTTTTTTAAAATTCTATGGTTGGATTATATATTGTGCTTACTACTTTGTTTACTCGTCATCACCATCATAAGAAAAAGCTTCCAGGGGACCTGGGGCTATAAGGGTAATTTGTCAGACTTCTATGCTGGGGATCCGGGGTTCAATCCTCGGTTCCGGCACAGATTTATCTGATTACCCAACCCTTCCTTCACCTCTGACAAGACGTCTATTAATCACAACTTGTGAATGTGTGGAATACCAGGTCTCCCCCGTGGTTCGGATCCCACGTTAAACTGTATGTCCTCAATTTCATCTCACAATCACCCTACCATTACACATTAGCGTAAGTGCGTATAACCCGAACGGGTAGTAAGACGTGGTGCTAATAATAATAATAATAATAATAACAATAATAACAGCTTCCAGCCACTGGCTGTGAATGTTTGGAACATAAACCTCCCCAACGTTTCCTTTCCTCCCACCACCTTTCTAGTTACACCTTAGCCCAGTCGTCTCCTCTCTCCTCCACACTCCTCTTCATTCCACTCAGCCATCTGTCCCTTTGTCATCCTCTCGGCCTTCTACAACCCACCTCTATATCCAACATTCCCCTGGCCATCATTTCTTTCTCCATTCTCCTCTAATGGCCATATCACTTTAGTCGTACCTACTTTATCCTCTCCTAGACTGGATCTTCCCTTACTAATCCTCTTACGCTCTAATTTCTCATCCCGCCTAATGTTTTCACACCAATTCTGCTTCTCAGAAATATAATTTCACTGGCCTGCATTCTGATTTCATCCTGTTCCTTCATTACCTACGTTTCTGCAGCGTACGTTAATATCAGTAGGTATAGACATTATATATATCACGCCCGCGCTCTTGTTTGGCATATCCTTGCTCCAAATAAGGTTTCTCACACTTCTTATGAATGCCTCCACTTGCCTTTCCTTTTTCCCTTATTTCTATCCTCTTCCTTCTACTCTCCTCTATAATACTTCCTAGATACTTGACATTTTTGATTATCTTCACTTTCTCCCCTCTCTGTCACGTCAGTTGTATACCTGTCTTTCATTGTCGTGATCACCATCTCACTCTTCGTTACAATGAACCTCATTCCATACCGCTCCAACACTTCTTCCCACTCTTATTGAATGAGCTATTTTAGTTTACTTACTCAGATATGAAAATTTACATTCATTAATCTCGCAAACTGTAAGAGACAACTTTACTAACATTTATTGTTCAACACATAATAATCTGATACGTTAGCTCAGTTTAAAAAGAATACTTAATTCTAATTCATGTTTTTTTTAAATTTAGCTCTCGATGTGTGTAAATAATGTATGTAAATGATTTTTGATAGTGGTTGTCGTTTTAAAATAGATAACTCACTCTACGATGTCTAGCTCAATCAGTATCTCGTATTTATACTGAAATAAGCATTCCGTGTTTGGTTTCCAAAATAGTTGAAAGCCTTATTATTGGTGAATTGTGGGTTTCCCCTTTCAGAGTGAAGACTTAACGGCCGGGGTTATATGTTATGTTTGTTAGAGATTCAAGTTAGTTAATGAGTCGTTTGCTGATATAATCAGTAGGGTCAGAAAGTGCAAGTAATTAACTAAAATAAATAAACAGATATAAATAGCTTCCTAACAGCATACGCTGACATTAATTGTACAAATAAACTTCTTACTTAATTGATACCATTATAAACGCTAAAGTACATTGACACACTTAAAAAAGAACGTCATATATTCATATTTTGAGCTAGTTCTATCCATATCTTGAGTTAGCTATATTCTGTCTCCTCATTACACCCTATCTCTTCCAGGTACATTCTAATGTTATCCTACATCAGCGTATAGGTCTTCCCAATGGTCTATTACCACTGGACTTACCAGCAAATACCTTGAAAATGGTTCTAGTGGCTTCTATTTGCATTGCACCATTACCTGTGAGATTTTATTGACCTTACTAGTTAGTACAAGGTATTTAACTCATAAATATGTAACCTCCTCCATCTTCTAATATCTTAATCCTTTTATTTGACCAATTATACATATTTATATTGTGTGTTTAGATTAATACGTATAAATATATTTCAAAGTTACATTTATAAGTGTGCATCTCCGGTTGGATAAGCCATTTGTTAAATAATACCTCCATGTACACATTTAGAGGATTTTATCACACTATATAAAGTCACAAATAATTAATTAAGTGTTTTATCATTCAACGTTGATTAATTTTAATTTTTTTTATCACTAAATGAGAAACGAAGAAAATTTTTTATCAAGCATTTCCAGCCTTAAAATGTAAATATTTAAACATTAACTCGAATTCATTTTAGTACCCATTCGGGATATAACATTTTAATTACACTATTGGGGTAAGGATAGGAAAAATAAAATGTAGAGAAAATGCACCCGAACTTTTATGAAGAGAGAGTAGGAAAACATTAATTTTATTTAATTATCAGTTCATCCAGCCCCCGTTAATCCGTCATCGGCAAACCAGACCAAATGATCTGGGTGCTTTTGTCCACGGGCTCACTCAAGCTGGCGTTAAATAAACTAAGCGTTGATTTGTCTAATATTAGAATATATCATCAGAAAATCTTAAAGGACTGAAGTAAAAAAAAAGAAATGTTTTGTTTGAAGAAAATCTATTCCCTTTAAATACCTAGCTTTAAGTGTAAAATTATTATTATTATTAGCACCGCTTCTTACTACCCGTTCGGGTTATACGCACTTACGCTAATATGTAATGGTAGGGTGATTGTGAGATGAAATGAAGGACCTACAGTTTAACGTTGAATCCGAACCACGGTGGAAGCCTGGCATTCCCCACATTCACAAGATGTCTTCTTAGAGGTGAAGGAGGGGTTTGGTAATCAGATAAATCTGTGCCGGGACCGAGGATTGAACCCCGGCTGCCAGCACAGAAGTCTGACACCTTACCTCTAGACTGCCAGGTCACCGAAGTGTAAAATTAAATATACAACGATTTTAAGAGGTTTTAGAAAAGTGAATGAATACATTTGTGTTTTACCTTAATAAGTATTTTCAGGTCATTAAAATAAAATTGAATAAACATATTTCAATCGTATATGTATATCCTTCACTAGATAAAATAAATTATTAAATACATTTAAAAAGATCTCTTTAAACACCATAATGATTTATTTTTTTCGTCGTACCAAAGTGTGAAGTTTACATGATGCTAGGCCGAGAGTACGTTGCTTTTAGAAGGGAGAGTGCTTATAAGGTGGAAGATAAAAAAAGAAGGATCTTCTCACCTCATTAGGCGCTTGATTACGTTTCACCCGTCTCTGTTTGACCTTTCACTGTCCCCCATCTCCCCTTCCACAGCCACACCATTCCATTTAGTATTGCGTCTCACAGTTTGATACTCAGAAAACATGAATATACACTTTCTGGGGAATTACTAAAATAATTTACCTCAAGAAACGTTATTCTACAGTATATTTGCTAGAAATTAAAACATAATATCTATACACTTGTCATCGTAATTTTTTTTATTGCTCAGAGGACATCACACAACTTCAATATAAAGATTATAAAAACTTCACGTGGAATAAACTTAAAAGTACATTTGATCTGGTTTTCCTGTGACTTAGAGGTCAGGGCTCAATTCTCAGCTGCGTGTATGCAAGGTGATTTTTCTCCCTACATTGTTTATCGCTTTTATCGATTCAAATATAAGTACACTTACTCTAAATTATAACCCGCCTCGGTGGCGTAGTTGGCTAACGCGCTTGTCGTGTTGAGCTCGACTGCTGAGGACGGGGAGATCGAGGTTTGAACTGGGGGTGGTTTTTCCTAAATGGTTTTCCACTCTACCTCCACGCAAATGCGGGTTCACTTCCTATAATTCAACCTTCTCAATTCCTAATCCATTATAATAATTAGCACTTAAAGCGTATAACCCGAACGGGTAGTAAGACGCGGTGCTAAATATTATTATTATTCTAAATTATATCTTTCTCATCCCTAGACCAATAGTGTGATTAAATGCGCACAGGTCAGTCAGGAAATAAGACGTGATACCATTTTTAAATGTTATGTTCTAAAGGTCTAAGATTTAACAAATATCGCTCAAACTTGTATTCGTGTGAAGCAAAATCGGGTGAGGTACAACACATACAGAGCTTTATATAAGCACATATAAGGTACACGGTATGAATATTTGGCTGGTCTTTCTAAGGGATGACCATACTTACTACCTGGTGGCCGCGACAAAAACACCACGACTAAGTCTACACCCAAAAGAAGCATTGTTATATGGGTGTCCAAACTACGGTTTAAATTTCATAGGATGAGACTTAAATAACATCTACACTAGACCCATTGCTTCTTGGGTGCTGACTGACAGCTCAAAGCTGACTTCTGACAGTCAACATTTAGCTATATACCTAAATTTTGACTGTCAAAAGTGACAGCTGCTAAACATATGTTTTTGCAGATCATCTGTTTCGGCGTAGTGATACGTAGTTTTGTCTGGTAACTTTTTAAAGCTGTCAGTCAGCACCAAAGAAGCCATGGGACTACTTTAGAAAGGTTGATACTGCACATTTACATTCAAATACTAATACCTCAAGTCATGTGATCTGTAGATGTAACTTCTGATAGATATGATCAAAACTTATAAAATGACACTAATTAATTAAAACATTATCAATTTTGGCCTCTAAAAGAATGTGTTTGTATTTTATAAAATGCCCTTTGGACACACTGTCGTACTGCATTCTCTCTGATAATATATTCGTGACTTGAGTTTTTACCTGATTCTCCCTAATTATCTTGAAGAAAAATCTAGCAAGGATAGTTTCCCAAGGACTTAAATAGTCAAAATTTTTAAAATATCAATGTATTGATTTAAGTTTAAGTAAGATTGGTTCGTTAGTAAATTATCCTGTGAGAGTTTGAACAATGTCGCCCAACATTTCCAGAAAGTGCATGTTACACTATTGGATGTATTTGTTAAAACCTCAAAACGATTATTTATAATGAACATATAAACTTTAATAAATGGATTATATTTCAAAACGATTTTAGCAATCAAAGACTTTGTATTCCTCTTCTACAATTTAAAAAAATATAAATGTGGGGTAAAACGAAAAATCGGGATTATTTTAATAAATTATTTGAAGCGATACACCCAAGTATGCCACCACCTTCAGGCATACTTCGTTCGAGAGCATGTGAAGCCGATTTATGAGTATTGATATTTTAGGCTGCAATTAATTTCCTTGAACTTTCTAGATAGGATAAAAGAAAAGCAAGGCTATCCTTTTTAACATAATGCCCGACACTTTTCAACAGTTGATAGAGGAGACTGGCTTCCAAGAGCTCAGGGTATGGGTTCTGATTCTCGAAATGGTTGAGCTCTCTTTAACATTAATTAACTAACAGCCGTCAAACCTGATGTTTACACTGTTATAGTATTAAGTTAGATGATAAGTCATGTGGAGATATATTTAGCTGGTTCATGTGTTTATTTTAAATATTCCTTGCTAAAATAAAAAAAACTCATCTCTACATAATTTAAGAATCAGAACAGGATATCATGGTTAAGGTTCGCAATTTAGATATATAGCAAAAGCATACATATAAAATTGTTTGTTCAATCTATATTTTAAACTCTAGATTATTCATACGTAGGTTATACAGTTTGCAGATTATCCGTACACCCATCCAGAGACTACTTTTCAATTCCGTTTTCCAGATACATTTCAACCAGGCTTCCGAGAAAATGTTGGCGTCCCGAAAGGTCACTGTTGATTTTGTAATCTGGCGAACATCATGGAGTGTTGTTTGTAAAGGATGTATTAATGTGGAATGATCCGCTTCGGTAGTTGCGTGGTATAACGCGTCACTATCATAATATAATGAATTACCGATGACGGGTATATCAGGGTTAGAATCCTAGCTAGATGTGTTGTGTCTTTTCCTAAATGTTTTCCTACTCTCCCTCAACGTAAATGTACGTAAAGTTTCTATAAAATATCGTAGGTGACCTGGCGGTCTAGGGTTAAGGTGTCAGACTTCTGTGCTGGCGGCCGGGGTTCAATCCTAGGTCCCGGCACAGATTTATCTGATTACCAAACCCTTCCTTCACCTCTGACAAGACATCTTGTGAATGTGGGGAATGCCAGGCCTCCACCGTGGTTCGGATCCCACGTTAAACTGTAGGTCCTCCATTTCATCTCACAATCACCCTACCATTACACATTAGCGTAAGTGCGTATAACCCGAACGGGTAGTAAGACGTGGTGCTAATAATAATAATAATAATAATAATAATTCTATAAAATATATCCTAAAGTAGCCCCATGGCTTCTTTGGTGCTGACTGACAGCTCACAGCTTTGAAAAGTTACCAGACCAAGTTATGTATCCCTACGCGGAAACATAATATCTGCAAAAACATATGTTTAGCAGCTGTCACTTTTGACGGTCAAAATTTAGATAATATACCTAAATGTTGACTGTCAGAAGTCAGCTGTGAGCTGTCAGTAAGCACCAAAGAAGCCATGGGGCTACTGTACTTCTTAAGTCATTAGTGTAAATATTAGGATAGCCCAAACGGGAAGTGAGACGCGTGGAATGCACGAAACTGGGGTTGATATATAGATATTAAATTTATTATTACTTTTTATTATTAATGTTTTTGGTAATATTCGTGCAATTCTCCTCTCATTAAATTGAATTGTCAGAAGTCTAATGTGATTATTTCAATTTTTGAGAATCAATTTTAATATGTGATCAAACAAATTATTTTTGGAACTATCAGTAAAGGTATTCCTATGAATATCCGAATCTAATAGGCCTCTCATATAAAATAATCATAGCTTGAAAACGTTTTAGATTTTTTTTTACAAATAAACCGTGTATAAATAAAACCAAACAAGTGCTTTATATATGAAATTGGTATACGGCCATGCCAGACTTAGTTTATTGTAAAATGTGAGAAAATTAATAGATATATTTACTTTTCTAGCCTATAAATAGATAGCTTTTTATTAAAAACAAAATTATTTCTATCTCATAACTTTACTAAAATCTAAAATCCTTGTGTGTCTGAAACTAGTAAAACAATTACTCAAATTATTCAAAATACAGACCGTGGGGAAAGGAAGAAATCTATTAGCTAATTGTCCTTCACTAACTTGTTTAAATTTTGACTGACGTAGCTATTTTTCAACGAAACATTCTAAAGATTATTATATCTTTAAACAGTGACATGTTAAAGGATAACATTTTGTATGAACTTGTTTAGCGGGGAAGTTGATTGAATAATATTTAAACTATCAGTGTCATGGATTTACTAGTTGTGTTTAGCTTGTCAAACTATCGAAGCTGTTGAAATATATTTCATTATACTAACTTAAAATGTATAATTTTCTCTTTTAATATAAGTATATAGTTATATATTACATTAGAAGAGCTGTTACAATGAAATATTCCAACAACTTTATTTTAGTTGAAAGAGCTTTAACTCACTAGCACTATAACAATCTTATATATCAAAATATAAAACTAGTATTTATATCAATTCCTGTATTACATTTTATTAGTTTTCTCATACATCTCATTTTATTTCATTTTCATTTAGTTTTATATTATTATGATTATAGTATTAGGAATATTTGATTTGTTATAAAACAAAATGTATATTAAGTATTTTAGTGTACTAGAAATACAACAAATGGTTTTACAATGAAAAAGTCCTTCTTAAATCTTAATCTTTACTATTAAAATTAACAACTTTTCAACTTATGGTAAACTTATAGTAGAAACTGGTGTCCAACTAGTTTTCTTTTAGACAAATCATAATCAACAGTTTAAATGTTTAAAGGGAGACCTAAGCAGTGATAGTTAAAACATTGGTAAACAAATTATAGGTGCGTGTTGCTGTCAACCTGCAGTTTCCTACCAATAGAGATCCGATTAAAAGGTTTTTATTTATTTCTACTATTATTTGATTGGAATGTATAAGTTCAAATCTAGCTAAGTGTAGTGCATAGAAAATACTAAACAAGTCTTTTAACAAAAATAATTTTAATGTTGATAAAATATATGTAATTAGACACCATAATTTATTATATCTAATAAACTAAGATATGCTGAAGCTTAACAATAAAAAAATGTTTATTTAAATAATAGCTGAGCTTTATACAAAATATAGGTTGCACTAAAACATAGTAAAAGAGTCACACACATTCATAAAAGAAAATAGTTAAAGACTTGAAATACTTTTGAACATTACGATTGACTTATTTGACTGTGATGAAAACAAAATAATTATAATATTTTATATCATACTTATATAATCTCTGTAATTTGTCAATAATCATTAACGAAGCAAGTGTTGTAATAAATAATTATCTGACACCATGATGGGCCAGTGAGAAATAATAGACAAATCAGAAATATAAAAGGTGTGTGCATGGATTTTAAAATGTGCTGTGCTAGTTTTAAAATTCAGAAATATTATAAAATAAAGATGTTATAATTAGAGTAATAAAATTACAATAAAATTGAGTGAAAGGCCATAGAAAAAGATAAAAAGAATGCAAATGTAAGATTATGAAATGGATAAATATCTATAAGCGAATAATATTAAAATTAAAAAACAATTTAATATATGATATTAAATGTATGAATTTATAAAACAATCAATAAAATATTAGAAAAAATATACAAAAAATATAAAGAATAATAAAATATCAAAATCATTCTATAAAGCAAAACTTAACTTACGAAAGTTTGTGCGAAGTATTGTGTGGTTGAATGTAATCTGAAATAAATATTCAGGAAATCTAAGTTCAGTATTTTTCATCAGATATACTTGAAATTGTACCAATCTAATGATTTTATTCAGTACCGTAAATAAGTTTTATAAACACTGTATTTTTATGTAATATAATTAAACCATGGTTGACACGCTTTGTAAGTTCTGAAATTCCATTAAACATTGAGGTTTTCCAAACAATTCTGTTAATAAAATATCCTGAAATTTTCAATAAAATAAACCTAAAAAACGTGATTTGTAAATTGGTCTCAATACAGGGTTGATACACATCTTAAAATTTAAAATTCTCTAACGCTGCCATGTTTTCAAAACCAAGAAATATTCATTTTTCCAGTATTTAATCTGGAAGTCAGTAAAATATATCATGATTGTCATTTAAAAAAAAAATATTGTTGAATCAAGATTTATTAAAGAAAAAATTGTTGTTGCTTAATATATATAATATCATAGATTGGAGATAAACTAATAGTTTACACTGTACTATACTTTTCTATTTTGTATTTTGAAATGTATTGAAAAAATATCTGAGAGCTACAATTACTTTTTTAAATTACCTTTATTTGTAATTGAATTGACCATGTCACGCCAAATTCCATGATTTTTCTATGTTCATATTGATTTTCCTGAGCGTATCAACCCTGAAATCTTTACTTATCCTACCACTTAATCCATTATTACAATATACGTTAGTGTCTAATAAATGCATGCTAAATAAAGCTAAATGTCTATAATATAATAGATAATAGTCTATAGTATATTTTTAATCAAATGTTTTCTTTAGAGGTAAATATGTTGATTAAGGTGATTTAATTTCTATGACACAGATCTAAATTAAACATTCTTTACATTAATTAAATGTTTTTCATATAGTGAAAGATATTTGTGAAAAAATCTAAGTTATATTTCACAAAATAATTTTTTACATTTAATGATAAAATTAAATCATATTATCTTATCTGAAGAATTTTTATGGGAAAATTATATATATATATATATATATATATATAAAATTAAGCTGGTATATCTAACTAAATAGGTATATTTTATGGTTCATAAATCTTTCTTAAATTAAATTATGATTATATTTTATTAATATTAAATTAATATAAACTGTCATGTCGTATGCACAGATTTGGTAGTTGGTATAATATTTCCAAGCAATTGGCTAGAGCTAATTTATAAGGTTATTTAAGGTAATATTAACATATTAACAATTTTAGTATCCTCTTCTTAATAATTATAGTTACGACATTGCAGAAATGTAACTTTAAGCTTAGACGTAGCTTTTATTTGAAATGTTTTATTTCCCTAATCCTTCTTAGTACTTAAAAAATTTTTGCTTGTAGTATAATATATTCAACACTAATATAGCTTATTAAATAAAAAATTTAATTGAGATAAAAAACTAACACATTTTATAAAATAATATTAACTATAATAAATATATTTTATTTATAATTTAACATTATTATCATAATATGTGCTTAAAATAATTCATTGCTTAAAATGATACTTCTATATTATACTCTTACCTGCATTTCTACTCAACGCGAAAGGAAAAGTAATCATAATAATAAAAATAAAATATTGGATCATTCGATAAATATTTTCACTTTTTTCTCGGTTTTTTATCTGTTATTCTCTTTATAAAAAAAAAGTAACAGGATGCATAAATAATACAAGAAAAACTGTAGAATGGCGTGCTCTTAGGCAATTGTAATAGCAATCCCAACGGTAGGGAACAATAAAAAATCAAAAGGGGGTTGAGGAAGAATAGAGGGGATGGGAAAGGTTGTGCAGGTAGAAATAATACGTCATTATTCATCGCTAAACAACCTTCTGGAAAGGAAGACTGTTCTTCAGATTACTAATGGAACCAGGGGCTATTCGGTTTCATTTCCCTACTTTTACGATAGTGTTCTGTTATGCACAGCTCTCAGTTAATAGAGAGCTATTGTAGGGCCGACATAGCGGAGGAGGGTTGAACGCGCATGCGCATAGGCACGACTGTTTGAACGTGGCAGGGAATACAGAAGAGTTTAAGTGGATTCCTTTTACTGCAATTTAGACAACGTGCATACCAACATAACAACTGGAGACCTTGTGGTCTAGGGGTAAGGTGTCAGACTTCTGTACTGGCGGCCGGGGTTAAATCCTCGGTCCTGGCACAGATTTATCTGATTACCAAACTCTTCCTTCACCTCTGACAAGACATCTTGTGAATGTGAGGAATGCCAGGNCACCGTGGTTCGGATCCCACGTTAAACTGTAGGTCCTCCATTTCATCTCACAATCACCCTACCATTACACATTAGCGTAAGTGCGTATAACCCGAACGGGTAGTAAGACGCGGTGCTAATAATAATAACATAACGACTTTACTTCAATCGGATAGCACGCAGGATATGCCATCAAGATAAGTCTAGTTGACAGGATTGGTCTTTGGTGAGACTTATCTTCAGAAGCCTGGCGAACTAGTGACCAATATGTATTGGTAATAAACAAACTTGGAGGCTCCATTCTTACTGCTGTTGTACTAGCAGTCTAGCCTTCACTTCTTTCCCGTACACAGGGAACTTCTACTTACTTTGTTGGGCTTTATTCTTCTTCCGTTTGTCTAAATCTCTCACAACTGCTATGTAACACTCTTGTGGACAAAAATTACTCTTCCTACCTCCTGCCTAACTGTAATACAAAATAAACTTCCATCAACTACCACACAAAACAACTCTAGTGGTAGATTTAGATGACTAGCTTAATTGGCCACATGGTCTAAGGGGGCGTGTCTTCAACCTTTTTGATTTTGTGGGCCGTATGTATCTTAAAGTATATATATGCGTGGGTCATATAGTTTCAAAAATATATCAAGCAAATAATGTATACTAAAGAGTAAGGGGGTGGGAGTAACTTGTGAGTCTCAACTACTTGTTAGAAAGTTTGGTCTGTTAGTGGCCCAGACAGGTAAGTGTTTAATTAAGGAGTGTAAGACTTAGAGAACGGGTAAGCGGTGATAATTCTTGAGGACGGAACTTACATGTATGTACAGTGCATAAATTTACCCGAAATCTTTTGCGAGCTAAATAAAATCAGCCAACAGGCCTGATCCAGATGGTGAACTGTAGGTTGCCAACCGCTTGTGTATGGTGTCAAATTCTTAATATACAAGACTGCCACTAACGGGAGATCAGTTTTCGAATCCAAGTTGGGTGTATTGAGAAAAAAATGTTCTTTAAAATAAACTTTTTCTTTCTATCTACGCAAATGAGATTACCCTTTCTTTGCTACAACCTTTCTTTTCTATAACATATTAGTTCAACTAAAAACACATGCGTGTACAGACTAAACGGGGGGTAAGACGAGGAGCTAAGACTTAAAATAAGATAAAATAATTACTTGGACTTTATTTCAAGTATTAAAAAGGTGAATTTTGTGCCCAAACTTGATTTATAACAAAGTGACGGACAAAACTAATGGCCAGCAAAAGTGATTAAAGATTTGCTACCAGACCTGGATCTGATTTTATGGTAATGAAAATGGTTGGACTCGAACTACGGTTGGGTGTATTGAGGTTGGTTTCACTAAACTATTATTCACTCTACTTCCATGCAAATGTGGGTAATTTTTATAAATACACCTTTCACGCCCTTGAACAATTTGTGTAATTAATTGTGGCTAGCCAAGATTATTATTAAGTCTCAGAGTAGTAAATGGTACGGTGTACCGCACAGACTTTCTCTCTCTCTTTTTATCTTAAAATAGACTATATTTAAAAACTCTTTAAGACTTGTGAAACGAAATAACATGTCTATACATTGTTGTAGAAACACCACACCAAAGATCATAACTGAAACAATACACATTGTTACTTACTCACTCTGTGGCATTAGGAATTAGGAACACTGTTACGGAAAAAATAAGAATAAAGAAATATATCTGTCCAACAAAGAGCATAAGAATCTCATTCATTTTAACAGATCTGAATTAAAAAGAATATATATTTGCATTTAGTTAAGAAATTATTGTTTTGATAAAGATAAATTTCAAATAAAAGATGTATATCTTGAATATTACTACAACTTTACAATGATAAGCTATCTCGTATTTCAAATACATAGGTGCGGAGAAACTATGATTTTTTTATTTCCTCCATTTTAAGTACCCTCATAGTAATTTTCATAATAAAATATAATTTCCATCTTGTTAAAAATGTTAAACAGTGTTTATATATAAAATTTAACCAAAATCATAAGAGAGAAATTTGAGAAAATCGAGTTTTTTGACAATCACAATACTTTCTCTCCAAAGTGTCGAGAGAAAGTAAAAATATGATATATGATTTGTAATTAAAGTGATAATTGCCACATAGCCTACACCACAACGCTCCTATTATAGGCTCCTAAGCTAGACTATAGTCAAAACTAGATGTAGCTACCAAATATTACGTGTGCGAATACTCGCACTATCTTGAACTAGCTAGTCAAGAGAAAAACATTTGTATTTTGCTCAATGCCATGCACGCAATAGACTTGAAGGGGAGATCTAATCATAATTTTTGGCTGAGTGTACTGCAAGTGATTTTTACATACATTCTACATGCTAATTATGGTGCATTTCCTCTCATTTATCGTCCAAATACCATTCTCTTGGATTAAGTCATTAAGAACCTTGTGTTTAATATACTACATTAAATAAATAACACCACATTAATGAGCTATTTTAAAAAAATATTGTAACAAAAATTAGGTATTCCAAGTATTCTAAGTTTTATATAATTAATATTATTAAATCACTTATCGATGGGCACGCAAGCTAAGGTGTCCGCTTTGTCTCACATGGTTGGCCCATAGTAGGGAGGCATGGACTACATTCCCGATTGGATGGGGCCGAAAATGTTTATTTTAAATAGGTTTTAAATTGACCCACTTATATGCGGGTATGTTTCCTATACATTTCTATATCGCGCATTCCTATTCTATTAAAATAAACTGATGATAGTCCGGATGAATAGTAAGACACAGTGAACATGTTAAACATTTTACATAAGGTCGCCGTTCTTTCACTACTCGTATCTTAGTGTATAGCCCGACGCGGTGCCAAGGAAAAAAATTAAATTGTAGCTCAGTATTTTATATACATTCACATTCTTTTTTATATGTAGTCAAAGGAGATAACGATTATTTTACTTCATAGGTAATTTATCGACGTATTGTTTTGTCCTCATTTTATCGATTGTTTAAGGAGACCACCTAACGGAAGTACTAATACACGTTACAGACGCATGGAAATCTCGTATTTTTAACAAAGTGGTTTGCGTCTTAGGATTATATTTAAGGTCAAAATGTAATATGAGATACAACACGTCTCTCTAAAATTAAAAATCTTATAATATATGTTGTATTTAAAAAAAATAATTATGAACAGGTGAAATTAGTTTGTTTTAATGGCATTTAAAAAAATATCACAATACTGAGATCAAAGTAAATGTCAAGAAAGATAAATCTAGCCCTCTTTAAACAAATAAAAATAACTTTTAATAGGGATACCACATTTATTAATTTTTGTAAGATAGCTATAAATTGTTTTAATTGTTCTGATCATCAAAAATACCATTCTCATTAGAGCTACCCACTGGGTGGGTATGTCCCTTCAAGTAGGTGGTGCAATACAGAATAATATGTTACATTTTCTAATGATCAGAATCTGAGAACCTTATATATTACTTTTATAGGTGTATGCAGGCTACAATATATAAATTTGCTAATGTAGCCAGAGGCATCCTTCAGTTTTTTCAGGCATACCCTTAGTCTCTGGTCCCGTTCTCATTTTCTAAACTACTTGATTTTTTTAGTTACCTAAATCGTTAGTCATAAGATTTAAAAAAATACGGATGCAAAGTTTCATCTTTATAAATTTCTTGGTTTTGAAGTTACACTCACCAATGGTCAAGCAGTTTAAGTAGACGTAGCACTAGTGAATAATTAAAATATATTTTTTATTGTTAAGAGATTTAGCTGTATTTTAATATAATAAATGTTATGTTTATGTGAATACATTATTAACAATGTGTACGTAAAATTAGATGAAATATTTGATTTGAACATAAGCTGTTTAGTTTTTAAAAGCAAAATAAATGCCCTCTACTTAATAGTATTAATAGGAAACAACAAATTAAAACAAAATATAATTTCTCTTTGTATTTTAGATTTAAATAATTATTTAAATACTCTTTGGAATAGATGTTGATTGTTTTACAAGGGTATTAACCTAGATAGAAAATATGTTATTACTATATTAAACAACTAGCATTTAATTGTGACTTCACTCGTATATAACAATATATCAACTTTTTTGACTTTAACATATTAGAAAATAATTAAACTTGTTTAGAGCATTGTTTTATTTGTGTACGAAGATTCAAGAATAAACCTAGACTCAGCCTCATTCCTGCGGGATGCTATAAATCTTAGAGTTATTCCCGGAAAAATAAGTAGTACAACAGAAGTTACATCACGATCCGAAGAGTAGGCTACATATTTAATTTACTGGCAGCAAACCAACAAACATAGAAACACATTCTAATAATGATTTATTTTATATTATCGTTTATCGAACCTATAAAAAAAGGAAAATCCACAACATCTGAATTCGTATACAAACATTTTATATATAGATCTACTAGCTAAGAAACGAAAATTAAGTAGATTGAAAGAATAACTCTATAGGAGGCACCGTACTACACTAAATAAAATCGTTTTATTGGCTTAGTAACTAAAAAATAAAAATAAATAACCTAATTTTCAAGCAATACTACAAAATGACTGAAAAAAATCCTAAATTTAAGACACAAATAAAGCCACTAGCAACGGCTCTCTTACGTGGAGGCATTGTTTCAATTAACGGCAAAATAAATAGTTTGAAAATACTACCATCGTAAAAAGAAATTAAGTAAATTGACAGAAACCATCTAAATCAAGCGACCTAACTTATCAAACAAAATTGTGCTGTTGGCCTAGTGGCAAGAAACAAAACTAAGTAAATCTAATTCACAGGCAGCAGCGTCATATTACTGAATAGATACTTTGTGGCTTTGAGCCTTTAGCTGACTTACAAAAATGCCCACAATTATTGATGTCGTATATACCCCAAAACACTAGTTGCCAAAGAGATTTTCAATTAATTTATTGATCATTACAAAGCCCTCATTGCAAAGGAGATTTATAATTGGTTTGCTGATCTTTCCAAAACCCTCGTTGTTAACTTACAAAGAAGATGTATACATTTAAAACTAATATATTTTAACTGTTACAAATCTAAGACGCAAATTTAACCATACTAAAAGTCGTTTTTTAGAATCTACTTCACTCACAGCTGAAATAACTTGATGTTTATCAATCACTATCTATTCTGAAAAATAAAAACTACAACTGAAGAAGTCAAATCTCGACAAACAGAATCGAGGGCACAGGCAGATTTAGAGTTTTATTGTGTTTATAGATACAAATTTATAGAAAATGTAACATTATTCACGTGGTTTAAGGGGTAGAATCCCAATGTATCTAAACATAAAAAATACACACAATGCGCAAATCTTTCATATTTCCAAGTTGCATCTTTCTAGGTTTATTAATTTTGGAGTTCAAACGCTAACAAAAACACACACAGACAAATGGACAAACACACATCACATTTTATCAATATAACAATAATTATAGCAAATTTTTTCAAGAAATACTAAAAATTGCGCTTGTGTTAAAATATTTTGTACTGCGTTTGTGTACTATGAGTGTCGAGGCTTTGTGTCAGAATTCGTAGCGCCGAGAGCTAGACTAAACCTGCAACTTGTCGAACATTGCTGTTGATGTAATTGCATATAATAGAATCACAGGCGCTTGCTGCAATTACAGGTTTTACTTTTAAGAATGTTTTACATTTACTTACTTTGGATTAACTTTAGGTGGAATGGAAGGGAGAGCGAGATAAGTTCCATATTTTTAGAATTTTCTTAACATAAAACGTTCGGCAATAAACAATAACATTTTTTTCAGAAGATTCATTTTAGTTTCTAATACAGAAATTTTTGTAAGAATTAACATCCGAAATAACATCTTCCTACCATAATTTGATCAAGACTTTCTCTCCTCGTTTAAAAGGTTTTTATTCAAAATCTACTTTGCTCATGACAATTATTCAATAAACATTGAGATAACTAACTCTATGTAGAAAATTAAACTAAATATATTTTAATAAAATATATAATACTTGGATATTTATTTTTTAAATACATTGGTTAAAGTTAATATATATNATATATATATATAAATGATAAAACGATAAGAAATTGAGATTAAAAATTAGATGTAGTAAGTTGAAAGCCTAGAATTTTAGAACAAACTAAGAAGTAATGAATAAATTGAAATAAATGTTTAAAAACAGAAACTAAATATAAATATACAGTAATACAAGTGAGATGTATAATGGAGTTTTAATAAAAAAAATATGATGATTTAAAACTCGAGTTTAAAATGTTATAATCTACAAGATGAATAATTTAATGAGATTATATTGGTTTATTTCTATTAGGTACTTGAACAAGTTAGAAAAGATATTGTAAATAAAAATAATTGAAAATTCGATTAATTTATTACAAGTGAGGCTTGTAAAATTTAATAAATCACATCATAAAATTGATATATATTTAATAAAATAAATGTTTTACGTTATAAGTTAAAGTAAGGTTGTGTAAAATGTTCATTTGGATATGATAATATAATATATTGGAGGAAATAATAAATAGATGGTTAAAAATAATCAGTCAAGAGACATATTTTTGTATTCACAAGTGAATATTGTAAAAATTAAAAATGTCAAAAATTATTATCAGATTAAAAATATATAGCCTACTTACTATTTTAAGATATGAATCAGGTTATGTTACAAAGCTCCTCAATGGAATGCTGGGGTTTATAATGTGATTTCCTGATATTTCAAATAATTTAAAAGTTTGTAAAATAAAAGATTAAGCTCCAAGTCTTAACTTGAAGAAAGAGTCCTTTGATTCTTGTCTAGTAGACGCTGACTTGGCGGTCTTGAATCATCTTATTGTCAACACGTTTCAGAAAATAATTTATATCATCAGGAAATAGATTGTGGAATGAAATTGATGGTTTTAGGTCACTTCATGTTATAAGCTCAGTCATTACTTATTAATACATAACTGATTAGTATATCTGCTATAGTAGGATCTTGGTTGGATGAGATTTCTATAAAATGCTAACATATTTCCATGTGGGCAAAAATGATAACATTTAAAATATTATTAATATTGATATTTATAAGTATTAATATTATCTATCAAAAGTGAGAGCTGAATATCACACGGCCTGACGTATTAATACGTGAAAGTAGATCTAGTAGATATTATATCTGTCAGATAAGGTTCTGTCAATTAATTTTAGACTATATAACTGTTTGCTTATTAAATTAACCATCCTAATCTTGAAAATAAGTGAAAAATACATTTAAGTCACAAAACATTAGACTACTAAAATGGGTATTGCTTACACAGTTGGGTACGTGGATTACGTCAATCTTTATCTAGTTCACCTTAATGGGGGCGGGGAGGTTTGTATTTAAATTCTGGGAGGGTTTGCTAAGAGTTTAATTTCCTCCGCTCTTCCTTCATTCAAATTTGGATTATACAGTTCTTATTCTTACCTCACTTGTGAAGTTAAATGTGCGTATCTCAAATGGCTAGTAAGAGGCAGCGGCAAAAATAAAATGTTGTGCTATTAATTTCATCATATTACCATTGATCGAACCCACTTCAGTGATCAAATGGTCTAATGCGTCATTCTTATGCTGGACTTGTCTGCTGATGGAGGGGATATTGGCTTTAGAGAACCAGTCAGGTATACTGAGGGTGGTTTATCCTAAATGATTTTTTATCTCCTTCCAAGCAAATGCCACTAGGTTACCTTTAAAATGCCTCCTTCCTCATCTCTACCACATTATAATAATTAACATTAATGTGTATAGCCTGACCAGGTAGTAAGAAGCTCTGATAAAAAAAAAAACCTTTTTTTAAATTTTGAAAGGTTTTCCACACTCAGCCTAATTTATCTAGATCCAAATCGTTCTCTTAAAAATGAGATTATATTTTTTGATTGTAGCCTATTCTAGTTCTATGTCAGAGAGTTGGAACTGATAAATGCCTTGATATTAACCTAGATATGAGTGAACTGAAACGAAAGAGGAGGGGGGGGGGAGAAACGAACAAATAGAACAAAGATAAAGCTGTAGACAAGGAACATGAGACGATATGATGAAGGATGAGATCGAAAAGGAAGACAAAAAAACACTGAAGAGAAAGAAAGATGAGAATTACGTCCTAGTTCGTCGTTACATTCCCCTAAAAGAAAAGAGAAGGAAATCAACTTCACGTCAAATAACCCTCCTCCCAGCTCTCTCTTTCTCTCTCTCTCTCAACCCCCCCTTTTCCTGGGCCCAGAAATTGAAGTATTGCCCCAAACATAACCGGTGGTTTCATATCGAAAAGTACGCCTCTTACGTGAGCCATCATCATCCCTTCAACCCTTCCATGAAAAGAGCCCAACCCTATCCCAAACGAGTGATGGCGTCCGTATGGGCCAGAATACATATAGAAAATCGATTGTAAGCCCCTCGTCACAATCTATAAAGTAGTGAGATTATCACCGGCCGGTGGAGAGAATGTCTGGTGTGAGAGCCTAGCAGGTAACGTTGGTCTCAAGAAGGTTCTGGATGCTACGAGCAGAATACCTCACATATTTAGTGGCAAGCTTAAGGCCCCGATGGGTTTCCTATAGTCTGTAGTATACGCCGTTCAGGAATGGCTAGAGAATGTGAGAGGCGATGAGGTTTGGTTAGGGATGCCAACGAGCCTCACTAAGTTATGGACTGCTTTTTGTGTGTGTGTGTAAATATACGTATATATAGGCTCCATACGGATGGTGAAATGGGAGTATCGTTAGAGATTCGTTGATAGTTCTTATGGAAAATAAGCTAAAAATTTTGGTTTAAAACTGAATAATATAAATTCAAAAATAAAAAAACAACACATTTTGTTTAAACATATTCCCAGTGTAAAACAAGGAATAATGCCACAAAGGTGAAACCTTTTTACTATTATTTTACAGATACTTGATAGATTATTGGGTTGAATTTCAGAAAGCTACCCCTTGAAGGAAGTTTAATTCTATCCTATTATAACTTTTAATTTTATACGAAAGCCATCTTTTGGATAAATATTATATATATATTTGTGTTTTGGTGACTCATGAATGTCTCACTTTAGTATTGAAGTTGGAAAGCTGAGGTTTATTTTTCCCATAAGTACTCTTAGGCTCTTTTTTCTGGAGCCATATCAACGAATCTTGTTCAAAAAGATTGAATTTTATGAGAAAGCTATATGGTTCGATGTATGACAACATTATAGAAACTTTTCACACCATAAATTTTGGTTGACATGATCACCACTAATTTGATTGAGGTCATTTAATTTACAGCCCCATGTAACAAATATGTAAATAGCTACATTGCGACTGGGAATAATCAGTAGGTCAAATTTGGCTAACACTCATCTGTCATATCGGTCAAGACTAAGTTCTATCTCTTTAATTAAGGTAGTTTTGGGGGGTATTGGGGGGAGGGGGTACGCCATGACATACGAACCATTCGGACCATCCATGTATTTTCACTAATGGGTAAGATATGAAGTTAATAATATTATTATTATTATTATTAGCACCTCGTCTTATTACCCGTTCGGGTTATACGCACTTACGCTAATGTGCAATGGTAGGGTGATTGTGAGATGAAATGAAGGACCTACAGTTGAACGTGGAATCCGAACCACGGTGGAGACTTGGCATTCCCCACATTCACAAGATGTCTTGTCAGAGGTGAATGAAGGGTTTGGTAATCAGATAAATCTTTGCCGGGACCGAGGATTGAACCCCGGCCGTCAGCATAGAAGTCTGACACCTTAACCCCTAGACCACATGAAGTTAGTAGAATGTAAAATAAATGTACCTACATTTCCATGAAAGCATATTGAGAAATTATTTGGGAATTAACACCCTTAGTTCACCCAAACGGGATTTGAACCCCAATCACTCCATCGGCAATACAAAGGTGAGAGCAACGCATTATGTAATGCGACCATTGAAGTGGGATAAGTTCAATTAAACTACGAAGTAGAGTTTTGTAAATGTAGTTTCAAAATGTAATTTTAATTGAATTAAAATTCCAGCCAGTGCTGAGTACATACAACAATAGTAATAATTACTTATAATGATGACAGCATCGTCCAAGAGGTCAACATTTCCAATAAATTCAACTTTACCAAGCCCAAACACATTATCATAATTAGTATATACATACGTATAACCCAAATGGGTAGTTAAAGGTATTGCTAAAGAAATAGTACCCTAATCACTACGCAAAATACAAATTCAGATCCACTAATCCCTTAGCAGTAATATTTTGTCCACATCCGTAGTTCTAGTTCGTTCCCATTAAACCAAAAAGAGTCTTCCTTCCCTTTTTACATGTACTTCAGACCATCAGTATCGCTAGGTCAGTTTGTTAGGCTATGTTAGGTCTGACTGCTAATGAAAGAATAGACAGATAAACAGTAAGTGGGACAGAGTTGGTAATCCAACAACCTACCTTCGAACTACTCTTGTCATAGCTAAATTCCTAAGCAGACAATCAATATTTGGGGTTTATTCTAATAAAAAAAAAACCGTACACACAACCCATCAATATTTATATTTTTTGAGAAAGGAAGAATATGACCAAAACCAACCAAACAATATCATAACTATAAATTAGCGTGAAACCTGTGACATCAGTTGCTTAAAAATGGAGCTAATGCTATAGTTTAGAACGCACATATTCAGGGAAGTGAAAATAAAATAAAACAGTTTGGTGTCGGAGAAGAGGAGCCTATACCTGCTTCGATAGTTTCATGATCCAAGGAGTCACTCTCATATTTGCCTAGACAAGGAGATTGGGGTTCAAATCCCGGTCAAATGTTCTAAGAGTTACTTTTCCTAAATGGTTTACCACTCTCCCTCCACGAAAATGCAGGTACAATTTTTCTAAATCTAACCCTATTCAAATTCAAGGAGATCATTGAAGCAGCAACACGAAAAAGCCAGAAAAAATACAAAAAAAGTACTTAACAATTAAAAAGTATATCAACGGACAACCAGCTATGCAACAACGAAATATGAATATAAAATAAATGGTACGAAGCTCCGCATGGACTTTTTCACGTTATTGTTTAGAAATCAAAATATTTACTCAAAACTCGTTATGTATGTGAAACGAAATAATAGGCTATACACCAGCAAACCCAAGCAAAAATTTCGTTATACTTACGTAAAACGTTTTTTGACTCCCGGTTTTGAAATTTATAATTTTATATTTAAAGGATTAAAATCCTCATTTGTATATATGAACTAATAAAAAAGTCACTATTGGGTCCACAAGGGTCAACATATCGTATTAAAATTTCAACTTCAATTTAAAATTTTCGTCATTTTATTAGGGGTTAAACATCTTCAGGTCATCGCATTGCTATTAAGCTCCTCATTTAAAAATTTAGACCAATAAAATAGGTAAATATTTACTATTGAGTCTCAAATGATAGGTATAGATCATTGGTTTACAAACATTTCCCCTAAGAGGTTAAGGAAAAATAACATAATTTTTTGAGATTATTACTTATTTAATTAATAAATGGCATTATAGAGATTATAGCGTAAAAATTTAAGTAATATATTTGTATAACTTAAGCTCAAAAAATTATATTAATAATATATTTAATATATCAGAAACCTTTGCTTTTATAAAAATATAGTTCAAATAATTTTTATTTTAGTATAAATAGACCTACATATTTGAAATGATAAGTAATATCATATCTCAAAGAGCTACGTAGGTATGTTAAAGATTTAGAATCTACGCATCCGTACGGAATACTTAAATTAACCTTGACGAAAAATTGAGAGTAGCAACTTTGTTTTTAATATTAATCAATGCTTAAAAATTAAATTTAATCAAAATCGTTAGAACCTATTTTGAGATTTTTCTTAACTTTAGTAAACCACTCTTGACTTTAGGGTAAGACAGACACATAGACAGACGGGTTTTCAAAAACCAATTTTTAGGGTTCAGGGGTTTATGAAACGTTGATATCCATCAACATATCGTGTTGGATTATTTTGACAGTCGTAATACTTCACCTTAATTGTTAATAAAGTTTATATATATACGTATAGTTATAAAACTATGTTTATTATAAAAATATATTTCAAGTAAAAGAAATTTATTATAAATATACCTACATATTTGCAATAATAAGTAATTTCATATCTCAAAGACTTATGGATATATAATTAAAAATTAGAATTTACCCTTAAAATCAATTTGACGAAAAATTTAGACTGGCCACTTTGTTTGAAATATTAGTCAAAGTTCAGAAATTAAAAATATATATAATCGTTGGAGCCGATTTTGATAAAATCAATTTTTTTCTCTTTTCACCCTTCAATAAACTACCCTTAATTTTAGGGTTAAATATCCAATTCCAATAATACCTTTGGACAACCCTATGAAAACCCCAGATGCCAAGTTTTAGTCCGATCGGTAAAATAGTTTAGGCTCTAGCCTGAGGTAGAGATAGACAGACAGACAGACAGACGGCATTGTTAAAACCACCTTTTCGGATTCGGGAAGTCATGAAACATCGACACTCATCAACATCTTCAATTCGATTTTATCTGACGATCACAACCGATTATTTACCTGCAAAGTAGCAAGAAAGTAAAAAAGCTTAAATAATTATTAAAAAACGTAACTTTCCAGTGTTTTAGACAACTCTCCCAAGGACCAATTATTACCACCTGTCAGGAAAGTTTTCTTATTTACATTAATGGGGTAGGTATGAGGAGGGCTAATTTCAGATAAGGCAGTAACATTTTCTTGGAGAGAGTGTTGAAAGCCATTGAGGGAGAAAGAACACCCCAACACACACAACCAGCATTTTAACGCTGACCTCCCCTTCAGCCTCTAACCGAAAATATGTCTGCCTTTGTCCACTAGCTAATCCGCATGTGTGGTGACTTATCTCACCGAGTTGATCTAACGAGACATATTCTCTTTGAGTATATTATTTCAATTTCGAAATTCAATCGTTGATCAGATGATCACTCGACCTTTGCACACGGAAGGGATTTCAATGGGGTGATACGTTTGTGACGTCATTAAAGGGAACAAGAGTGACGAAGTTAAAATAAAAAATATTCAAAGGGGAAAAGGTATTTTAGGGGTTAAATACCTGGAGCCTAGTAGTGAACACAACGGATGTCAGGCACACAGACTAGAAGAGTGGAAACTGATGTTTTGATGGAGGTAGAGAGATGAGGGGGAATTTGTGAAGAATAAAACACATAAGGGAGTTAGAGGGGGAGAAAAGTAGAAGAAACGGCCTGAATAGAAAAATAAAAAGGAAGAAGGAATGAAAATATTTTGGTCGAGGAGGGAGAGCAAGGGAAGTAGAGGAAATGGAGGGGAGTGAGGCATGATAGCTTCACTAGTAGTTTTGATAAGCGCCGCCACCAGAAAGCGTTCTCATGTTTGTTTGTTGCCTGGCGCGCTGCCAAGCGGCAGGAGGGGAATCTCTTCTTCCCTGCCCCTCTGCCCTCCCTCTATCCACGGACAAGGTTTTAAAGGGATAGGATATGAGAGTGTGTGTTAGAGAAGAATATTAGTGGCAGTAAGGATAGATCATGGAATAGTGGTGGGGATATAAACTTTGAAGGAAAAGTTTTGAATTGGTTTATTCTTACAAAAAGATTTTGTTTTTACCACAAAAATTAGGACTCATTTTAATGATTTAGTGTTTATTTGGACAAGTTTTATATAAAAAAACATATCCAAATAATTGCAACATTAACTTTTATAGTTACTTCATGAATTAAAGCTGTTAAGTGTTTAAAAAATAAACTATTTTGAATTAATAAAGACAGACCACATGTATTAAAAAAGTTGGCAGAAAAGAATAATTATTAAAAATAAATATTTTTTCTCTTAAATTACACCGAGAATAATATATTAGCTAAGAAAACTTGAGGCAAATTTAATGGTTTTTAACTAAAAGTAAGTTTATATTTTGGACTTGACACATCATTTTCATTAAAAGACTCTTTCATCAAATTTAGAAGTTCACAAATTTCCCTCCATTGCACATTTAACACCCCATCTTGTGTATAAACGTTACAGAGCCTTCGATCACCTCCAAGAGGGTATGAGGTCCCAAATTTATTCCCTGTCAGCTGGATAAATCTGGTTCATTTATCTTGAGGTGTGTTAGCTATATTATTCTTTGAAATATTTGAAAGTATGATCTTACACAATATAATGTAAAAAATATATATATTGTGGAAAGGAATTAGCTAACTAAATATATAACTGATTATGTGTAAAATTTAATTTTAAAATATTCAGGATCAGAAAATTATGGAATTAAATATATTTTAGTGAATTATATATATATATATATATAGAGAGAGAGAGAGAGAGAGAGAGATAGAGAGAGAGAAAGAGAGAGAGAATTAGCAATGTTACTTTGGCTGTCTGGAACTATTAAACATTACTTAAAATATTAAAACACTAATTTTTTTGTGTGTAAGACAAGTGGTCGTCCCAACAACGCTATGTCCAGATACTTAACACTGTGGGAGGAGTCAGTCATAGTTGGACGGGACCCCACGCTAATAACGGAATTTCTCCCCACTCCCCCAACTGTTTTGGACACCTTGCACCATGATTTCTCTCACAACTTGGATTGGGCACTTAAATCTTGAAGTACGACCACCCTACCAAGAAGAATTGGGCACTGATACTCTGCAGTGCGACTTCTCTTCCAAGAAGAATTAGGCATTGAGACCATGCAGAACGACTTCTCTTTCATGGTGAATAATTAAACGCTAACACCTTGACGTAAGATTTCCCTCCCTATGAAGTTTGAACACAAACTCACCCAACCTAAAATAACCTAACTTATCCTAGTCTCACCTAACCTAACACTGCTCCCCATCCCACTAAGAATTTATTTTATCTCGGACGTACTTTACAGAGTAGCTAACATTCAACTGGATTAAGTATATTGAAATTAAGTCTGCTGGAGATGTGTTGTATTCATTTCCAATAAATATTATTCTATGAAGTGCCCAATCCACTTGTTTACACACCTTTAAAGTTAAATCGATAGTGCCCATTCCAAAAATCTCTCACATAAGAAGTTCTTAGTTAAACCCTACTCCGTCCCTCCAATAATTATCGGTCAACGGGGGGCCTAGCTCACCCCGTGGATGACCTGATTCCGGCACGTTCTAATTAGTTATTACAAACATGCTGAGATACATTTCCTGCCTTAGCCAACACATTTTAACAACCATTCATGCTATATTCAGTGTACCTGTTTCGGTGGTTGAATAGTCTTAGCCGTCACTCTTGTATTAGAATGTCCTATTGATGATGGTGGGGGGGGGGGATTGAGGTTTGAATTGTGGTTGAGTGATATTTCTTAAATGATTTCCCACTTTCCTTCCACGCAAATTTGGGTAAACTACCCCTAAAATGGGTTTCCTTCATAATCCTTACCACACTTGAGTAATTATCGTATACCTGAACAGGTAGTAGGACTGGATTTTTTTTTATCAAAACAGTATACAGTAAACAACAGTATATAACAGAATTTTAAAGGTTAGTTAATATATTTAAATAAAGAGCGATTGTATTTGAACTCTTATAGGGTTTGTCACTAACACACTACTTTCATATTTAAAAAGAAGTCGGCTTTAATGAACAAAATATCTGAGTACGTAGAGGTTCATTATTACCAGAGTTGACTGTACATTATTTACATATTTGACATATAATTAAATATAGATAATATGTCTAGAACTATTAATATTATAGTCGAACTCTACACACGTTTTTTTTATATAAAATAATTTGTTTAATTTCAATATGTTACTGCTACACAAGAATTTCCACTTTTTTTTTGTATCTGGTGTCTTACTTCCCCAGTCCAGGCTACCGGAATATTTACAGTAATGGTGAAGGGAATATATCCACCAATACACCACAGGTATGTTGTTTACATCCCTCTATTCATCTATCAGCTCGCTCAATGCCATCACCAGTCAGGTGCATATCTTATGACTCGCCATGTGCCTCCTCCCCCTGTACCCCATGGCATATGTGCGAGTCATCTCATCTCCAAGATTCATCATGATTATTGTAGAGCGAGTTAACTTAACATAACCTAACATAACCTAACTTAACAATGCCTAACCTAGCCTAGCACCAAATATGAACCTATTCGATTTTTCAGACTGTCTTCGACAATAAATGTTGACGAGCACGGGAATTTTCAACCTGAAATATGGGCCAGCTACGATAAACAGCGTCCCTGTACGAGCTGCTAGAATAAATGTACGCTTATATACATATATATAAAGTTCTCATTTGCATAACTGCAATGCTTATATTTCCCTCTAAATTTGGAGTATGATGTGTTATTGGAATTTTTAAAATTGTTGAGTGGGGTGAAATGATAGGTGTGGCAAGAATATAGCTGTGGTGAGTCGATGAAAGCCGTAGTGAAATAATAATTTAGAGAAAAATGATCCTCATTGGCATTTAGAGGTAGAAAAATAATTTTAGGAGAAAACAATGTCTCAGTACAAATTTCTGGGTTTTGATCCCTCACCTCCCAGTTACCTGTTTTATCCCCCACATCCGTTGACGCAAAATTCCACAAATCCAACCTTCCTAAATGCGTTCCGGACCAAAGCCTTTTTTTCTACACCTATCCGTTCTCTCAAAATAATGTTGTGTTGGGTTGATTTAACAGCGTTGGTGATCAAGGAGACATAATTACAGGTTCATATTGTCTTGTTTGTCAATGACGATAATGTTTGAGTCTCTATTCTTACCGGTTGTACTGAGGGAGATTTTCCATAGTTAATTTATTATTTTAACTTCACGCTAATGTGGGTGCATTTACTTTAAATTCTACCTTCCCTATCCCTACCCCATTAGTAGGCTATATATTTATATGCGGCTAGCTAGAATGAGCAATGAGATTTATTTACATGCGTGGGACTATTAAACATAAACTTGACCCAGTCCCCATGTTGTGCATGTTCGTTGCTAAACCAAAGATTTGGACTTGAAATAAACGAAAGAAAAAATAAATTATTATGTCTCCACTCAATTTTGAAGGTCTCAAGAGCCTATAATCCAGTCGTATTGGTGCTATGGAGAATTTTAAAATAAAAATTATTGAAAATTAGTGTTTCATGAAAGTTTTTAACAAATTTTAAACCACTGTACGCTAAAATAACTTCAGATTGTAGGATTCTATTGGGAATAAATTCTTAGACAATAATAATATATTTTTGCCCAGCCAAACTTGATATTATTTCACTAAATTATTAGTACCATTAATTTTTATCTGGTATTGGAATAACTATCAAAAGTGACTGCATAAGATCACATGACTTGATGTGGAAACTATTGATTTTTTTAAAGTAAATTTTTACTTTCTCACTATCTTACAGGTATAGATAGGATTGTGATTGTCAAAATACTCTAACTCAAGATATTAATAAAGGTTGACGTTTCATGAACTCCCGAACCCAAAAAGGTGGTTTTTGAATTCCCGTCTGTTTGTCTCTGTCCGTCGGACTGTCTGTCTGTCTGTCTGTCTGTCTGCTGCTCTCGTAGCGAATGGACGTGTGTGGAGCGTTGCTCCGTATAGTGTTTTTATATACCCGAGGATATCTAGTGTTTCTTATTAAGTGTTTTTGATGCGTTGTGTTGTGCTATCCTCCACATGGGTGGAGGCCACTCAGGTGTGCTGGGTTCGGATCCTGGACGACATGGAATGTCGTCGAACAGGCCGGACCGCAAATTGGCGATTGTTTTGGACACCATTGTTCCCGGTAAAGTGTTAGATGATTACTTGATTATTGTAGGTAATGTTGTGGGACCACATAATGTTCGTTATGCTTCCAACATAAGTGGTGGACGAGTGTGTTTGTTTATGGCGGATGAAGAGTGTGTTAATTAAATGTTAGAAGATGGGTGTGTGTGTCCGTAGACAATATTTTTGTTCCAATTCGAAGATTTGCTATGTCGTCCACTAAAGTAGTACTTTCCAATGTCACACCAGATATTACAAATGAGCTGTTGTTAACGAACTTGTCTAAATATGGTAAAATTACGAGTCAGATGAGGGAAATTAAAATCACGAGATCCGCTACTCACTTGTTTGATAGAACTGCGCATGCTTTAAAACAAACATGGTCGGCGTTGAAAATAACTACAAGAGTCAAACAAACTTCTTAGAAGGATAATTAGTATGCTTAATAAAAGGTAAGTGTTCTTCCTTATATCAAAATTATTTATTTAAATTATTTAAAACAATGTTATACGTTGTTCCTTCCGTCCTTTTATTTTATGAATGGATGTAAATAGTGTTATTAGGCAGGCCGGCAATACATTGACCGAACTTTGAAGTCCTTAATTTCATACAAAAATAAATTGGAAATAATTCACAAAAATTATAAAAAATATAGGGAAATACAAAGTAGGGTGGCAAATTACGTCACAGTATTTACCTTTTTTATTGGTCAAAATTTATAAATGAGTAATTTAATAAAAATGCGATAGCCATAAGATGTGCAATCCCTAATAAAATGTTTAAAATATTAACTGTAAGTCGACATTTTTAATACGAAGCATTAACTCTTGTGGACTCAATATCGATCTTTTTTTTCTGTTCAAATATACTAGTGAGGACTTTAATTCTTTAAAAATAAAGTAATAAATTTAAATTCGGGAGTCAAAATATGTTTAACGTAAGTATAAAGCAAATTTTTCTCGGGCTTGCAAGTGTATAGTATTTTGTTTCACATATATAACGAATTGTGAGTAAATATCACTATGTTTAAACAATGGAGTATTAAAGTCCGTACGGAGCTCCGTAACATTTATTTAGTTAGATAAAAATCCAATTTGACTTAATTATAATTTATTTCTTAATACTTGCCCAGCGCTAATGAAGTATAGATTATAAAGGTCTACTTTAAAATAAGTTTGCCACATATTCTAAGAGGAATTACACTAGCTAGAGTAATGGGATGAAAGTCAGATAAATACCAACTTTCAACCATTAGATGGACTAGTGCACGTCTTGGATGCATGCTACGGTCACGGCCATGCATGAGATTAATGTTTCAAACCCACTGATGCTTGAATTACATTTAAATGATTACGGGGAGAATATTTTTGCAAACATTAAACAGAATAATTACATATCTTCAATCAAAGGCAAGCAGCAATTGCCTTGCTTGCCCTGGCGCGACATCACTGATGTCCATACCTGTCATGTCCTATACCCATTCGTCACCGGTGATAATTCTGCCAAAGAATGGGTTCATCATACCTAAGCAAATTCTGGCGCATTTTATCTTACCCGTACCTATAGTATTATTTTGGATCATGTATTATTTATACCCGCCTACGATAACATTATATTTAAACTAATGTGTCAGAGATGAACCATGTAAAATTGTGTATGATACCTTCACGCATTTTCGTCAAGAGAAGGTAGAAAGTAAGTAAGTAAAAACGCCTCAGTAAAACATACTGAGCTTCCAACACTGGCCTCCTCACTACCGGTTAAACAAACACGACGATACTTACGCCTTTGTCGACGTACTGGCTAGTAGATATTAACATAATTAAAAAAACAAATGTAAAAATGTCAAACTGTGAAATATTTCTTAGGTCTCCGATATAATTATATTATTCTCTGAGTTACCCCATTTCACCAACTGTCTGTCTGGGATTCGAGGCTGACTGCACTTGCAATGTCTTAATGGCGAAATTTGAGGATGAGGAGGATAGTTTAGAAAGGAAGGGGGATAGCGGTTGTTGGACCAAAGGATGGAGCCGAAAAGGGGTAAGAAAAGTTAAAGGGTAGCTTGTGGTCTCTGAAGTGTCCGAGCGTGAGATTTGTGAGAAATGGGTGATGGAGGGTTAGGAGGAATGGCGAGGAAGAGAAAGATTTTCAGACGATGTTTCAGCACCCCCTTGCTTGTTCGGCCTTGAACTCTGAAAACAGGATCTTGACGTAGAACTTTGTTCAGTTTGATCCATTTATGAGGAATAAAATACCAGCTTAAAATCACTTGCCAAAGTAAGTTTTCTAAAGTAATTGGTTGAAGTCTCAAATTTAATTTGGGGAACATACATATTTCCAAGTTTGAAGGCATTTTTAAAATCACAACCCAATTCTCATTAAATCCCAACTTATTTACATAACATTATGTTAATTATTAACGATATTTTTGATCCTGGTTTTTAAAAATAAAAACTTAATACCTACATTAGTGGCCTACTAAATGTCAGGGTCATGTAGTTTAGTTTGTCGGTCGAGGATTGAATTCCAGCTAGATGTAATGAGTGTTGTTTTCCTTTATTGTGTTTATATTATCCCTCTCCACAAAAAAAACAGGTAGATTTATTTTCAATACTCTACTTTATTTCCTATACTCTATTGTCGTAGATAAAATGCGTAAACCCCTTAAAGTTAGTAAGATGCTGTGTAAAAACAAAAATACTATAAAAATATTAATTATCTTCTTTAAAAAAAATGATAAATTATATCTCACCTAGAATCTGGCAGCATTTAACGGACACTGCACGCTATAAACTCACACCTCAAATAATTTTAGGGATTCGGCGTGCTGTAGTTTCACACCTTGTAGAATTTAAAGGACTATGCACCCTCTAACCTCTCATTTGGCAGAATTTTACGGACATGGCACGCTCTAACCTCGCACCTGGCAGACTTTTAAGGGCACGGCACGCTATAATCTCACATTTGGAAGACTTTTACGGACACGGCACGCTCTAATCTCGCACCTGGCAGACTTTTAAGGGCACGGCACGCTATAATCTCACATTTGGAAGACTTTTACGGACACGGCACGCTCTAAACTCGCACCTGGCAGACTTTTAAGGGCACGGCACGCTATAATCTCACATTTGGAAGACTTTTACGGACACGGCACGCTCTAACCTCGCACCAGGCAGACTTTTAAGGGTACGGCACGCTATAATCACACATTTGGAAGACTTTTACGGACACGGCACGCTAAAACCTTGAGCCTGGCAGAATTTTACGGACATTTTAAAAACAACCACATAGGTGGCTGCATGGCGTTAAGTGTTAATCTCACAATTTACTGGACTTCCAGTGACTAGGATGTCAGTTATAAAATCCCGGCCAGGTGTATTTAGTTCTTTGTAAATTTTTTCCACTCTCCTTTCATGGAAATTCATGTACTTTTGCTCCAAATGTCACCTATCTCCTCCCTACATCCCTAAAGTACTTGTGCTACTAACATATAATATGAGTATAAAATGATCATGGTGAGTTTAATCCTGTAACATAGCATTCACACGAGGTCCCAGTTTGATACATTTTATTTTTATAATAATATTCGGCCATAAACTTCAGGGCCTGGATTCACTAACGGGAGCAAATAGTTGCGCCGGCGCAAGTTTGAAAGATGTACCCAAATCTCTATTCACTAAAAGGAGCAGGTGCAATTTGAGAGCAAAATTGCGCTTTTTATTTGCCACCACTCAAGAGTAGGCGCAACTATTAAATCATGATTGTTAATTCAATAAATTTAAATGATGGCATATTATTGTATTGGCTTAAAATACAATTAGTTAGCTAACTGTACACCAATTAATAATGAATTAATTAAAATAACATAACGTATGTCAAGCACAAAATTTGTTTCAATTTAGACAGTGGTAACAAAACAATTACATACCTTTTATTGTTTGCTTTTTACATTCAAACAACTCAATGGCATTTCTTGCATTATTACAAAACAAAACTACGAACTGTGTAATCTTCGTCTAGATCCAAAGAGGTTTGTATTCCTCCAAGTACAAAGACGTCTCGTCACTAAATATGGCGGTTAGTATAACTTTAAAATAAGTTTTAAAGTTTCTATATACATTAATGTTTTATTAATAGAACTTAAACTTTAAACTAATAAAATAAATAAATACAAAATAATGTAATAATATTGTTTTTGTAAAACATCAAGAAAGAGGCCGCTTCTAATTTTATTGCTAGTTCATGAGCAAAATGTTTAAAAATCTTTGCATTTACTGTAGTTTTCATTAGAGATTTAAAATAAATTAGCCTTAACTTTGAATGTAAATTCTTCACAAGGATTGGTCGCATAGAGAGCAATTGATGACGTTTATGGTGACGTCACCATAATCTTGCCACTAGTTTGCGCCTTGTTTAGTGAATACGGGCCCAGGAATGACGACACGCAAGTGTTGACTTAGTTATATTAGAAAATACAATACAATCCGTTAAAATCTCTTTATTAAATTATCGGACTATACTTATAAACGACTAGGCTACACGCATTTTAAGTACGTTCATGGAGTAGTGATGAAGAACGGTTAAACTTACCAATGTCTACGTAGAGGGATAGGGGGAAATGATTTATAAAATAACACACGCTTTGTTGCCAACTAGGATTCACACCCTGATCTCCAAGCTATTAGCAAACTAGACTAGATAATACTCCTGACATTAAGTCCAGCCTCTCACCAATAAGTTAAGAGTCAGAATTCCAATCGTGTGAACTCGGAAATGATACCTGCAACCGATGACTAAACACAAATGGTGGTTAGATCTATTTAGCCTCTGAGCTTTTAGGATTGAGTGACAGCTAGTTTGGTTTTAGCGTTGAATGTATATATATACATTCAACGGTATTAGGGTGGTAAAGGGGTGTAGGCTTGGGGGGAGGGTAGGAGGGAGGCAGAGAATAGAGATCTGTGTTATATTTAAAAATACAGTAAGCCGTTTCAAGAGAAAGAGCTGCAAACAGTTTCAACGTATTGAATTACTTTTTTTTTTNTTTTTCCACAAGCTAGCTTTTCAAAGAATTGGAAAGGTTTTTAATTATATTTTGTATTATTTACATTATATAAATTATCTAATTAAATTTAATGTAAAATAACAATAACAGCAAGAGATAAGGTGGTGTTCAGTGTAATAGAGAGAAAATTTGTTTGTTTAGCATGGAAATAATATCTATTTATTTTTTCCCCTCCATTAAGTTTTCAAATAATTAACATGTATATCTTTGTATTTATATATACTATAGTTAATTTAGCAACCACAATAAAAATAAGCACATTATTCTACAAAAAGAATTATAGCTGGCCAGTTTTGATTAAATTTTGTTTACAAAGGGACACACATTTAATATAAATAACACATGTTTCAAAATTATGTTGTTTTTTTTTAATTTACATCCATTCATGTTTCAAGACTGTCCTGGGTCAGTTTTTTATTCAAGCCATAAATTTTCCTCTACCGGCTTGCTAGGCCTGTCGTAGATTCACATGCCTTTTACTCTAGCTTAAGACTAGGGTAGGTACAACATCCAGTCCTCAGCCATTATTTTATCACTGTGAAAGGGTAAACCCACATTTAACCAATGATACAGTTTTCAGTCATGCCGGAAATTGAAGCCCTAGCTCAGTAAGCAGACAGGCTACCGACTGAGCTAAAGTGTCGGACAGCGTTGATTCATTTTTTTTTACTATTACGAAGTGCCCTTAATCAAGAATTGCGTTACATTAAACAAAAAAAAGGGTAATTTACCTAAAGCAACAAACATACAACATTTATTTTCTCCACATTGTGTGAGTCCAATTCCCACAAATATATCACACACAAAAACCAACAAGGAGACTAAACCTAAAGCAATAAACATAAATTTATTTTCTAAATAATAATGCCGATTCCAATTTAAGTAATTATGATAATTATATCGTTTTGAAATGTATTATGATTTTCTAAACGTCAATGGCTGTAGCAGGTATATGATTTGTAATATTTTAAGTTTATCATTTATAAATGCAGTATGGATATATTATTATAGTTCTGACTTTTCTATCTCATATGATTTATTACTATGGTTTATTCCTTCCCTCTCCTCAAAAATACTGCTGCATTACAGTAAATATTATCCTTCAACCTCTATCCGCCTTTGATTAAATCATGATATAGCCAATTTCCAGTGTTAGAGCATATAATTTTTAAAAAAGTGGAAAAAAGCTAGCTTGATTATACTTATTTCATGAAGCTTCCTAGACTCACAGCGGTGGTCTAGGGGTTGAGTCATCGGCTCGCAATCCATAGATCCCCGTTGAAAGGGAGTCTGAGGTTTAATCTTGGCCAGGAAAACTGAGAATGATTTTCCACAAGTGATTTATCACTGTGGTTTTCCCATCTTCACTCTACGCAAATGTGGGTTCACTTCCTCTTAACTCTCTTTCTGATCCCTACCCCATTAGATTAAGTCACTAATAGACAGTGTGCCAAACGTACCAAAAAAATTATCTTTTAATATTTTGATCTATCCAAAAGAATTCCAGGTACGTTAAAGCCTTTAAAACATAAGTGATACTATTTCAAAAATCAAAGTTTACACAGTAAAATATATATAAAACAATAGGCTACTTTACATTTAAATTAGGAACTACCAGATCTGTCAGCTAAAATAAAGTAAATACCTGACTTGTTAATTATATAAATCTATTTCCAATCATAGAAACAACACAAAGACGTGATACCCACATTTACCACTAACTTATTTTTAAATTTTATATTAATATAATTTACTAATATGGCTAAATCAATAGTGTCAATCGTTATTCCGTTGCATCTGATCAGAATAATGCAAAGCCGCAGGTCTATCACACTCGCTCAGCCAGATCGGGTCATACATCACACATGACATACAAAGCTAATATTCAACTAAAGTAATAATCCTAAAGCAAGGGGTGACCACAATTAATAATAATAATAACTTTACAAGATATGTAAAAAGCATTTCTCTCTGAACTAAATATTTAGCAGAGGAAAGATAAAAACTGGAATGCTTCATGCATGTAATACATTAATTTGCTCATAACTTTTTTTACTATACCAAATGTCATCAATTGAATTCTAAAATTTTGTTCTTTATCGCGATAGTTAAAATTATTAGTGGCACCAGTATAAATACCAATACAAATTATAGTGTTTAAATAACTACAATCAATAATAAACCATAATTTAAATTACAACAGATTTGAATGAAAGGATTTTACAACCTAGATTTGTTTGTTTAGTAGCGAGTACCATTGTTTACTTGGCTAACAAAGTTTGGTCCTTGCTTTGAGTTGATGTTGAGATCCCTTCGCTTACTCGGACACAATATAGGACGGATTGTGGATTAGCATTGAACGTGAATACCAAGGATCTACAAATTCAGAAAGCAAATAATCTGTATAAAATGTTGATATTTGCCATTCATTTATTTTCCCCAGAAATGATCACATTAAATTTTTTCTGCGCGTATTCATGGTTCATCCAGTGTCCATATTACTTTTAGTCAGTAAAAGCGTCGATTTATCTGTCTTTGCTAGATTTTCAGAAGGTTTTCTTACGTTATAATGTAGCAGCCTCTGGACTCATCAATACGAATGAGGATGGACAATTTACCTCCACTATCTCATCATTCCTGATCAAGCTATCTGATGTAGCACCAATTTAGGCTCAGTAAAGAGACCGCATCTTTCAACTAGAATATTCAAAGTCGCCTCTAATGCTTCTATGGCGTTGTGTTCAGTTTCTTTTCCGTATGATATAGCGATTAGGTGTTGTAGATCAGGATATAAACATTGTTTTACTATATTCTCGCAGCAAGTTGCTGCAAGATGGCTGCATACCTACTCAAAATTAGACGCTGTCAAAGGTTTTCACCATAGTTCAGTATCATTGTAATTTCTAGTTTTACATTAAATGTCTAGTAATTTTTCCTTGGGTTGTTGCAGACTATTAAGTTATCATTTTTATATACCTACTTTAAAATCCTCATCACGAGTGTATATTTTATTAATTGGCTTTGGAAAAAAAAGTTTGTTTGACTTGTTATAGTTTGAATCCCGTTGTAACTCCCCACATTTATTTCGGGGGAAATATACTTTTCGGTGTTTTTGAACTTCTACTAGATTAGTAAATTTTCCTGGGTTTGATCCATGTATTTGTTCTAGCAACTAGTAGTGAAGAGCACAAGTATTATGGCTGACAACAGCAGCAGCATATCGAGCTTGATATGATCCTCGTAGTGCGTAGTTGATGTGTTCTCCACCAGTCTTCTTTACAACGGCACAGTTATTGTCTTTATTATACTGTACCCAAAGCTGCGACAGTTTTTGAAAATTACCACTTTTTATAAGAGGTGGAATTATAATTTTACTTTCCCATATCAATAAAAAGTCATGCGATCGTAAAAACAATCGATCAAGAAATTATGACAAATCTTTACGTTTTATTTGAACATTAACTAAAAAAATAGGATTTTCCATTATATCTGTCCCGTTGTCTGTCTGCCTGTTTGTATGTCTGTCCCTGACTTCAGATTCAAAATAGTTTAATGGATTTTGTCCAAACTTGAAATTTAGATATTAACGGTCTATATCACAAAATTGTTTTAACCAAGCCCTTCAATTAATGGTAGATTTCTGATAAATATTTTTTAACTACACATTTTTTGAAAATGACTTAAATGATTCAGTATAAAATTTATCTCTTGGATATGTTTGATAAGAAAAATAGCACTGCACAGTCAATTTATGGGCAAAAAGTCGTGGACTGATTTTGTTTAAAACTTAAAATATGTATCAAATGGCTACACCGGTTTGGTTCCAAATGGGTACCTTTGTAGTGTTTGGCATAGCAAATTACACTTTTTACTTGTGTTTGGGGTAAAATCTCGTGGGTAAAAGTTTACTCATGACTGATTTGTCAAAAACCTGAAATATTATACAAATGTTCATAACGATTTGTTTTCAAACGGGTCTCTTGGGACTGTTTAACATTACATTTAATAATGAATCTTAATTTTTGTGGTAAAATCTTATTTATGGTTAATCTACTGACGACTGATTTTTCAAAAACTTGAAATAGTTCACAAATGGCCACAACGATTTGGCTCCAAATGGGTATATTGGTAGTGAATGACATAAAGATTCACATTTTTTACTTGTTTTTTGGGTAAAAAACTCATTCATGGGTAGTTTACTGATGATTGATTTTTCAAAAACAAGAAATATTTTACAAATGTTTCTGACGATTTGGTTTCAAATAGGCACCTATCATTGTATTGTTTGACATAACAATTAGCACTGTGAACTTTTTTGTGGGGTAGTTTACTGATGATTGATTTTTCAAAAACTTGAAATATCTTACAAATGGCCTTGACTATTTAGTTTAAAATGGGTATCTAAGGAATGTTTGACATGAAAATTAACAGTGTATATTTGTTTTTAAGGCAAACATTAATTTATGGGTTATATACCGATGGCTGACTTTTCAAAAACTTGAAAAACTTTTAATACTGGCCTAACGACTTGATTCCAAATGAGTATCTTGGGATTTTTTGATAAAAATAGCCCTGTATGGTTTGTTTAGTTAAAAAATCGATTAAGGGTATTTTACTGATGACTTTTATTTGAAAATTCGAATTATTTTAAAAGTATATCAAGGGAGTGTTTGACATGGACATGACAAATAAAGATATAAATACTAATTTTGAAGGTGAATTGGTTTATGGATAGCTTACTAACGAATGATATTCTTTAATTTGAGTATCATAAAAAATGTCTTTAACTATAATGTTCAATATCGTTATCAGAAAACTATTTTACATATCAATAATAATGTGTCTTTATTTGTATAAAATAAATTAAATTAATGTTAGTTTACTTAAAACAAAAAAAAAATGAGTATTTTGGAAATTGACGTTGAAGATTGAATTAATAGTGAGAATATTTTATTAGTTTATCCTAATAAATAGAAATAAGTTTTTAATTTTACACATAAATAATTTTAGTTTCGTTTACAAATAATTTAGTTCTGAAAATTTGAGTTTCTCTAAATGTATTTGAACAATTTGGTTTAAAATCTAAATATATAAGGAGTGATTATTGTGATTACAGTTTACTAAAAACAATATTTTCGAAATTTTCTTCAAAGATATAATACACATTATGAGAAAGTTTGTGTGATTGTGTCGTATCATTTATATCTACTTCTGTTTGGTTAAAATATATATCACATATTTAGTGGTCTCCAAATATATGATTGAGGCTGTTTAGTATCTCATTTCTCAATTCAGCTATCCACTCGTTTAACCGTCTCGTTTCATTCATGGGGTATTTTGCAGCTTGAACTACTTATATTATTATTATTATTATTAGCACCGCGTCTTACTACCCGTTCGGGCTATACGCACTTACGCTAATGTGTAATGGTAGGGTGATTGTGAGATGAAATGGAGGACCTACAGTTTAACGTGGAATCCGAACCACGGTGGAGGCCTGGCATTCCCCACATTCACAAGATGTCTTGTCAGAGGTGAAAGAAGGGTTTGGTAATCAAATAAATCTTTGCCGGGACCGAGGATTGAACCCCGGCCGCCAGCATAGAAGTCTGACACCTTACCCCTAGACCAGCAGGTCACCAACTACTTATAACCAGGTGTATTAAATACATGTTTAGTTACCAAATATTGAAAAAAGTGCTAGGAGTGAAAGGTACCAACAAAAACGCATTAATCTATAGTTTAGAAATGATCATGTAGGAAATATGTATTCGGGTTATTTTAAAAAGTATATGACGCGTGAAAGATACTAAAAACACAATATATTATAGTCGAGTCTATTACTGAATGAACATTGAATCGCGAGAAGTAGGGAACATAAATATTTTCGTTCATACACTATCTCTTAGATAAAAACTAGAATGGTAAATGAGCAAATCCATCCCCCAATCTCCTCTCCCTTTTCTTTTTACTGCGCTGTAAGAATGTTACTTGTTCTATTTCCAGGAAAACTTTCAAGCCCTAATGGGATCTATAAAGGACAAACAGGAGGTACATTTTTTAAATATTTTACATGACTACAGTTATACCAGGATATCACTGTTTAATTATTTTAGTAATAAATGGAACGTAACTCCTTACGGACTTTCTCGCTCTATTGTTAAAAAATGGAGATATTTACCCAAAACTCGTAATATCTGTAAAACGAAATAATATACACTAGCAAACCCAGGCATAAATTGCAATAAACTTATGTAAACCATTTTTGAGTTCCGGTTTTTAATTTTTATAATTTAATTTTTAAAGTATTAAATGTCCTCATTTGTATGTTTGGACCGATAAAAAGGATTGATACTGTCTCTACAAGGGTCAACACTTCGTATTAAAATTTTGACTTCCGGTTAAAATTTTCGACAATTTATTAGGTGTTGCACATCTTCATGTCATCGCATTGGTATTAAATTCTTTATTTATAAATTTTGACCAATAAAAAATGTAAATATTGACTATTCAGTCTAAAATGGAGTTATATCATTGTTGTACAAACATTTATCCCAAGAAGTTTAAGGAAAATTAACATAAACGTTTTGAGACCTACTTATATTTTATTACTCTATGTTATTGGAAAATAATTATAGCGTTAAAATTTAAGTAGTATCTCTTTACAATTAAAGCTCACAAAATTGTATTAATATATTTGCCAATATCTCAAAAATTGTTAATTATATAAAAACATTTTTCATATACATTTTTTTATTTCTAATAAGACTAAAATTTTGAATTGATAAGTTATTTAGTGTCTCAAATAGTTACGGGGATACGGAAATTTCAGTTTCTGTAAAGCACCCTAAAAGTAATTTCATGGGAAAATGAAAATAGTCAGTCTATTTGTAATCTTGATCAATGGTTAGATAGGAATTTTAATTAAAATTGCTAGTGACAATTTTGAGAATATAGATTTATTCTCGTTTCATCCTTTATTAAACTACTCTTAATTTTTTAAGTTTATACAGACACACAGACAGACGGCATTGCAAAGAACACTTTTTGAGTTTCGGGGGGTCATGAAACGTCGACATCCATCAACATTTAAGGTTAGATTTTTTTTTTTACGGTTGCAATACCTTATCTTTAGTTTTCGAAAAGTAAAAAAAATGTATATTTGCGTATAGCTTGAAAATTATTAGTTTTATCAAAATATATTTCGAATGCAATATTTGTACTATATATAGTTATACATATTTGTACAGATAAGTAATTATCTATCTCAACTTCTTTCGGAGATATGATAAGAAATGAGAATTTATGCCTCAGACCAGAGCCCTTAAAGTAATTTAGCCAAAATATTTAAAGTAGCCATTTTTATTAAATCATGAAAATTGCTTGGAAATGAAATTTAATCAAATCTGTTAGATCTGATTTTGAGCAAATCGATTTTTTTCTTTTTGCCCTTTCATAAGCTACCCTTAATTTTAGGGTTGTATATCCAATTCCATTAAACTTTTGGGGAAACCCTATGAAAACCCAAGATACCAAGTTTTAGCCCCATCGGTAAAACAGTTCATTCTCTATTCCGAGGTAAAGACAGACAGACACACGGAAATTCAAAAACCAATTTTTCGGGTTCTGGGGGTCATGAAACGTCGAAATTAATCAAAATCTTGAGTTAGATTTTTTTGTAAAATCACAATACTTTGTCTACCTCTAAGATAGCAAGAAAGTAAAAAAAAATAATAATGGTATCAATGGAAACGTAGAACAATAGTTATTAGACTTTACTTGTGAAAATTTTTAAATTCCTTCTCACTACACTGTTAAAAATTTCAAAACTGTTTAATCAATATTATTAATTTTTAATTCTATCATTGATTTAATTTAAAATATACTAATCAAAGTCTTTTCAGTGTATTAATACCTTTAATTTTATATAAGAATAATATGGTTATCATTCATAGTTGTTGAGAAAACCTGGTACATAGATTAACCTTGATTTAAATGGAAGTATTGCGGTTAGCATAAAGCTTAAACCTCGCTCTTAAGAAAAGATGCTTGGGATACTTAACTTAGGACTGACATTGATTTTGGTAAACAAACCAAAATTGACTAATAGAAACCATTAGCACCTCATCAGGTGTAGTTGGCAGGTGAGGAGGGTGAGGGTGGGTCTCTCGTGGGTAAGGGGTAATGGGGTGAAAGAGGGGGCAACGTTGGCAGAAAGGGGGTACTACTTAAATAAACCCCGAGTCCTAAAACTTCTTGACTTGGTTCCTTAAACACTAACCCCCACAACCAACTTTTGAAACAAAAAACTGTGCTTAGTCATTGTCACAAACATTCCAAAAAGAGAGATTATCAAGATTTTACACACACACAGACACACCCACACATATATACACTAACACATTATAGAGAATAAATAAGTATTTTATCTAGCTAAAAGTTGACAGGCAAATAAATTATACGTGGAATACGAAAATGAAATATTAAAGAAAGCTTGTAAAGATACTATAGTAGTATTGTTAGCTACATTTTTAAAAGTGTCTTTTATTTAGCACTGCGTCTAATTGCCGATTTAGGTTATACCACTATGTAATAATTACTCCAATGGTTTTAAGGATGAGGCAGGTTAAATTTACAGGAAGTGTACCTGCATTTGTGTGGAAGAAGGTTGGAAAACCATTTTGGAAAACTAACCTCATTACACCCAACCAGGATTCGAACCTATCTCTCCCCGTTATCTGCAGTCTAGTCTACTGTGATAGTAGCGCCTTAAACCATGTACTAGTGAAGTGGGAAAAGTTTATTTTAACATGATAACGTCAATAATGTAGGCCTAATAGGTATTGTTTTATTAGTAAAATATTCGTCCTTCAGTTAAAATAGATATATATAAAACTAGACTAAGTCTTGACCGCGAAAAAGATTTCTATATACATACTTAGTGTTTATTTTAATCCACGGAAAAAAAAATAAAACCACCAAGAAAACGTTTCATTAGGAAAAAATTTGGATTATTTTCAATTTTAAATACATGATGAACCATTTCCACATTATTCGTGATTTTAAAAATAGTACACACACATTGGAATAGAACTTGGGACCCTTGAATTAGCACACCATTCTTCTACCAGTGAGCTAGCCAGGATTGGTCCCTTGCTCAGATCTCATATATTTGAATTGAATCTATTTGTTCTAAGTTATTAATTATAAATTATTATTTAATGTGAGTTTAGTACTAATTCATATCCAACCCGCTACAATGAGCAGGCAAAAAAAAAGGCATTGATCTCGTTTAGTCTGGTTTCTTGAGGCTCAAATGCTGGTCAGGTACATTGAAGTGCTTTTTATTGAATGGTTTACCGTTATACCTCCAAACTAATGAGTGTACACTTTCTATAACTTGGAGCTTCATCATCCCTACCTTGTTTATGTAAACTCACACACAGTCAGAGCGTGTAGAATAAATATTTAACATAAAAAAAAGCTCCATTGTGGGTGCCCACCACTATGGTCTAGCAGTCAGAGTTCCTGGCTTCAAATTCGGAAGTCCTGGGTTTGATGCCAACTTCTTCCAGAATTAATCTGTAAAGCAGTTGGCCTGGAACGGAGCCAAACTCAGCCTCACAAGGACTATTGAGGAGCTACTTGAATAAAGAAGTAGCAGCTCCGCCTTAGAAATCCGAGATTAACGGCCAAAGAGCTCACTGTGCTGACCACATGACACCCTCTATCTCCAGATTTTGGCACAATAAAAATAACGGTGGTGGCCACTCGGTCGGTCTAGCTCAGCACAGAACTATATAAATGTATATTTAAATTTATATAGATCTATATATTTATATATATAAATATATAGTAAACAAAACTCAATTAAATTGACTATAAATTATAATACACAATCTTTTGAGCGTATCCATTTTCGAAATATAGTGTATGAATAGTGGCCAATATATAGCCTATAAATAACTCCTTGAATAATTCAGTGACACTAATTGCTATTAGTAGTCACGACAATTTTAAAATAACATTATAGCACGAAATTAAATAGTCATTGTAGGTACTATAAGATCTACATAAAAAAACAAGAGGAGAAAAAAAATGCAAGAGAACCGCACCAAGACATGCATGCAATAGCGTTTGTCCGGAAGATATGACAAAAGTATGAGCGAGAGTGGAGCCTTTTGAGGGGGACAAGTGAAGGGAACGGGGAAAAGAATATCTACTCGGGGGACCCCTTTACGTAATTAACACTATGCGAAACTCCACCCTTATCTAATCTATGCGGAACAACAGCCCTCCCCATATTTAATTTTATAATAATAGTAATGATAATTTAAAAAAACTTTTTTTAATCTTTCTTTGTGTGTTTGGGTGTATGTGTGTGCGCGCGTATTCCAACCCCCCTCCCCCTCTCCTTTTCTATTTTGCCAACCACTTTTCTGTGCCCCCCCCCAATTACCCCTATCACCCTATTTTCTTCGTGAGCCATATCCTAATTCAGCGAGCCTGCACCTCATATTGCGTGATTGGAGGTCAGCAATCACGTGACAGTACCACCCTACCAGAGTTTAGTTGTTTCACATCATGCACAAACCATCAAGGGTGGGGTTCTGGAAGATGGGGGAATGGGGGAGGGGATTTTAACGGGGGGTGGGGGAATGAAGAAGGGAAGTTGTGAATGTACACATTACTTATCAAGTTTTGTTTGTATATATATGTATTTATTTATTTTTAGCACATTCTTACTACCCATTTACTAATAAGCTAATGTGTCAAGAGTAAGGAAGATTGAATTTGTGGGGGGAATAATGTAATACCACTTAGCAAAGACCACCAGAGATACTAGCCCCAATCCCCCCGATATCGGCAGACCAGTCTATTGCTATATTGACTACTTAGACCATGCGGCCACCGAAGTGAGTTGTTTTTATGTAGGATTTCATTAAAAAAATTAATCGCTTTTCGTGTGTAAAGGATAAATTTGAGACATATTTGGTTAATCCTGGATTTTTAAAATGGATGTAGAAATAATAGTAAAATATAATTCATCTAAAATTTAAAAGGCAAGTTTTTAGAAATTATATTTTAATCTGGAAGACCACGACACAGTGATTGATTTAGTCGTTTTATCTGCCCCTGAAATAAACCAAAATGGATCACACGATTCTGTCCGTTCCTCTAGTTTCCGGGACTTCAGCAAAGCCAGTTTGACGAATTTCATTAAATGGTAATACTTTGTGGTGAGATCATTATTTTAGTTATAACTTTAAAATTATTTATAGATAATTATGTCGTTATATTTAAGATTTAAATTGCTATAAAAATGGTTATAACAAAGCTGTACAAAATTGATACCTGGGGAAAACTGTATAAGTAAATTATATTGTGTTTTATGGAAACATTCACTTAAGGGTATTTCAAGCCATCTGAAGACAGATTTTGAAAGAAAAAAAAAAATTGAAAATGGTTCTATAGATTTGGTTCAAACGGTAAGTGAAGAAAGTTCTAATTATTTGTAATACAATTTTAGAGAGAGATTCATTTAAGGTTAGTTTATAAATAATCGATTTTTGAAAATCTTGTCTCAAATTATAATTGATTATGAAACTATGTACGATCGCATCTTACCATTTATTTATAATGATCTTCTAGAATGTAATTTATTGCTTCACTAATTAAATATTTAAAAAAATATGTTTTAATAAAAACTAAAACGGTATCATTTATTTTATCATTATAGAGTTATTTCACAGAAGGCCCTAACATCTAATTATTAAAAAATAATTTGATTTTATCTAGATCGACTTTTTTAAACTTATCGAAACACAATTAAGATAATGTAAATATTTGAAAGTAGAACATAATCAAGGTGAATTAGTTTATTGTCAACGCTAGCTTATCAAATTGCTCTGAAAAACACATTAATTTTTGACTTGCACATAAGTTCATTTATTGAGAATACACTTACCTTTCCCATCTGTTTTTAGACCTCTACTTCCTCCAGCAGAAAGAGCATAGCTTCCCACATTTATTTAAGTCAATTACACTAATTCCCCCGTCTACTCTGTAAGAAATTTAAATCCTCGCATAATTATGTTGTGTATTTATTATAATAATAGTAATTCTATTTTGTAAAACTGTTATGAGCTTAACATTAACTGCTCTTAACGGACAAATCTAAGAACTTAAATATTAATAATACATTTTAATTTCATTAAAAATTATTATTTATTTCTGTAAATATTGCAATCGGTTGAACTAAGTTTTAAATATTATTATAATAGCTTTCATACTTCAGGAGGTTTTAGGACATACATTTAAAAAAATTCTTTTTACCACGTATTTTACTAAATAAATGACCAATCGATGAACAATGCAACAATATATTTTATTTTTAACTTCATGGAATTCAGGGTGCGCAGAGTCACTGCGCATATGTTAGACAATAAGACTCGTTTTCAAACTAACGTCGAAGAGGAAATGTCTTAGAGAGAAGGAAGAATGATGGACAGTTTGGGAGCTGCTAACACAACATTCGGATAAATAGAGGAGAAAGGAAGCCATACGTGATGTCATGACGTAATCCTTAAATGTCCAGGAAGAGGTGGTGTTTGTATATATATATAAAATCCGTCGAAAAGCTGATACCCCTCACTCTGCTTCTCACAGGACTGTGTACCTTTAAAATAATTGTGCAAAAAGAATCCAGCTACATATTTACTTGGTCATCTTTTTTTTTTCACTATGACATTTTATACGATTTTATCATATTAACCCTTTGCTTTAAATTAGGTACTGCATTTTATTATGCAAACTATAGGGGTGGTTTACGAAGGCGGCAAATAATTATGGGTGGCACTAAGATGACGAGGGTTTGGCACCAATGTTTCGGTGCAGGAAGGACGTGTGCATTTGCAGACTGATGATTATTTAAAGTTTTAATTGTAAAGTTTCATACTACAGCCCCAAGATTTGCTACAGAATGAAGAGTAAAATTTTAACTACCATTATGCAAATAAGAACTATTATTTGGGAACATTAATTCATACTCAAAAACTGCAACAGTAACTACAGTGCTGCAAGAACTTTATCCAGGTGATATGCATCCAAAATATATCACATTTTGTTTATTTGACCACATAGACCTCGTGAAACAGCCAACTATGACGTCTCCCATCTATTTTAACTCAAATTGTATTTAATAAACTAATTATTCATTTTAAATTAAATCTCAAGATTTTTTTGTTAATAAATGACTTTTTGTCTTATTTTTCTTTTTATACGATTCTGATGCTAATATTTTTAGCCAGGTCAAGGGTTTAACAGTGTGCAAAGTAATATTTCATATATATATATAAATTAGTTAAATAGGTTGAATATATATATTTAAAAAAGCATTAATAGTATATAAAAACACTTATTCAACAAAAAATCCTAATATTGATCATAAAATGAGGCAAATAAATAAAAGTTACCTAAAAATACAAAATAACAAAAAAATGACTAAGCAAGAGTCTAAAAAAAAGTGTCCATAACCAGGGAATCATGTACATAACTGATGTACACATAAGTATCGTCTGTCTTATGTTCCATATTTCTAGAGAGTAATTAGAGACCAGAGCCATTGGGAAGAACCCAGTACAGGAAAGAAAGAATAGGGTAGATTCAGGACAACATTGGTGGAAGAATCTGTAGAGGTGTGTGGGAGAACCAGTTGAAAGAGAAGATAGAAGGAAACACCATTATGGGATTCTAGAACAAAAGAAGCGATGACTGATAAGAACAGGGTATTTAGAGTGTAGTTCCAAAGGATGACAGTGAAGGTCAATGAGAAATATATTGCCAAGAAGAAGGACGCAAAGGCTTCAAGGCAGAAAGATAAGGAATTTGAATGGAGAAGGGTAAGGAAATTATGGATGAGGACAGAGGGTGTAGTTATAAATTCCTGTGTGAAATGATCAGAAGTAAAATAATAAGATGGGAGGAGCAGGTCAAAATAGTAGAGAAAAATTAGAATTTTGTAGTAAAAAAGGAGAAACTCAAGGAAAGGTGGCTAGAGTATTTTCAAGACATGTAGAATGCTAACACATTCACAGATAAAGTAGGGGAAGAAAAAGAAAAAAATAACTAGAACAATGCTAGGGACATAGCTTGGAGGGAGATGGAAGGGTCACTGAAGAGCATGAAGAGGGTGAAGGTACCAGAAAGGGACGAGGTGAGTGTGGAGATGGTGAGATTGTCAGGAGAGAGAGGACTACAATGGCTGTATGGAATAAATAGAGTAATATGAAAGGAGGAGAAGATTCCGTCTTATCTTCAAGAAAGTAGTCAGTAATAAGTGTGGAAATTACCGATGAGTCAACCTGATGGGATGCTGTGCGAAGTTCTATGAAACGATGCTGTAGAAATTAATTAAGGTAACAGAGGAAGAAGAATATAGGGATGAAAAGAATGGCTTCAGGCTAGTAATGTCCACAGTATATCTCATATTTTCGGTAAGGCAGATGCAAGAGAGACACTATGAGAATAGGAAGGACCTGTTGATGGCCTTTCTAGATGTTGATAAAGGCTATGACAGTGTGTTTATATGTATAGTATAGGCAGCACTGGAGAAGAAAGGAATGAGTGACGATTTGATAAGGAGACTGATAAATATGTACAAAGAGAGTGTGAGCCCTGTGAAAGTAGGAGGGGAAAGAACAAAGTAGTTTAATTTGAGAAATAGTTGGAAGCGTGAAAGTGCATTATCCCCACTACTGTTTACTATAGCACGGAGCAAAATAATGAATAAAGTGGTAGAAAGAATTGGGGAGGAAACTATGAAAGTGATGGTGTTTCTGAATGACCTGATGTAATGGGTTAGGGAAGATGGAAAACTTCAGGAGTGGTTGGATGCGTGGGGTGAATTAGTGGAGTGGTATGGAATAAGGTTTAGTGTAAGGAAGAGTGAGATGCTGATTACGACAAGGAAGAGAGACAGGTGCACGAATGGTGGGACATAAGGAGTGGAGCCGTTCAAGGTAGTGGAAAAATTTAAATACCTGAAGAGTGTGATAGAGGAAAGTTGGAGAAATAAAAGATAAATCAGTGAAAGATGGAGGCAAGAAGAAGATTTTTTATGAAGTGGGAACATTGTAGTTTGGATTAGGGCTGTGCCAAGGAGGTGTAAGGAAGTGTTATACAGGAGGTTATTTGTATGTACTAATGTTGACACACAGCAGAAACTTGGGTAATGAAGGAGTAGGATAAAAGAGCAGAATTCAAGTTTGTGAAATAAAATTTTTGAGAATTTATAGAGGGAGGAGAGAGATGGATAAGATGAGAAATGAAAGGGGAAGAGGAATAGCTAAGGAGGAGACAGTTCAGGACAGAATAGAGAAGGTACGACTAAGGTGGTACGGTCATGCGAGGATAATGGGCGAGGTGCAGATAGCAAATACTATGTTGGATATTAAAGTGGGTGGCATAAGGACATAAGGAAGACCCAGGGACAGGTGGTTAAAAAGAGTGCAGAGAAGTACGGGGGAGAGAGGAGAAGACTGGGTCATTGTGGTAGAGCAGAGATAGGTGGTGGGGATATGGAATATTTGCTGATGATTATAAGGATAGTGTGTGATGTACCAAATAGAAGATGATTTGTCCTCAAAATCCTTACCCTGAATATCATGAACGTGGAAAGTTAATAAAAGGTAGCTGCCTTGATACTAATTTGTAAAATATATTTCGAATACTCTTAAAACACTTGCAAATATTATTCATGATATTGACTATCTTGAATTATATATCAATAAGTTAAATGATTGGTATAACTTCAAAAAGTTGTTTATAACAGGGCAATATGAATGGTAATGAATTAACACCTGTCTACTATAATAACTTGAAATTGAGGATGCGAAAGCATATAAATTATATCTACTATTTAACCACGACACTTTCAAAATATTGCTCACAAAAAAATATCATCATCGATTAAAAGAAAAAACACACACATAAATAGTGTAGACTTAAGAGTTAGTTAAAACAACTTTTGGTTTTGTGCAATTGCGTTTTTAACTGCTGCTTATATTTGCGATCATGCCACTTTGATAAAATCTTATCATTAAGACCATTAGGAAAATCTAGGTGGCTACCTAGGGCACAAAGGTCTTAAGAACATTCCAATGAAATAGATACGGTTTTTTAAAATAAAATAACTCATCAATAATTATTTCTAAATAGAGAAATAACATAAACTTAGTGCTTATTTTAATACTAAGAGAATTTTTTATTAATATGACTTTATAATATAAACATTTTCATGGTTAAGTTACATTTGGGGTCAATTGGCTAATAACACTTTCATCTTTATTTGAAAGCTTCCAAAGATATTAAAATAAAAGAAAGGGGAGTAGGGATAATATTTTTTCATACAATCATTGAGGGGGTGTGGTAGTATTTTTTTGGTCTTGTATTTTGATGCCTTTTTATTTTTCTTTACACAGGGGATGCGAATATAAATGGTGTGCTAATTTTAAGCCTCGTTCAGGGCACATGAAACTACTGGGCCAGCCCTGCCAAAATTATTATATGATATATAAATTTATAAAATATATTTAATGGGACGTAAAAGTCATATAATATTTATTTTATCAAAGAACATTTATAAAATAGATATAATAGTTTAATACAGTCCTTACACATATTTATCTATGATACTTTAGAGACACTTTGTAAATATGAATACAAAACGAATTTAGTTGGAGAGAATATAAAATTGGAGATCTTATTAACTTTTTCCATGAAAAATTTGAAAAATTGAAAAAACTTACAATGAATTTATATAAATCACATATGATCATATATGAATTGAATCAAGCTATGCTCTAATTTTAGTTGATATGATTACAGAATTTGCGCTTGAACAGGTTCAGTTATTTTAAAAGAATGGCCTATTATTGATGAAATCGCCGTTTTTTTAAAACTATAAAAATAAATAATTAGTAACCAACTATATTAGTTTTACGTGCACCATGTCTTACTGTTCATCTGGGCTATCCACATTTATTGCATTAATGTGATGCGAATAAACAAGATAGTATTTAGAAGAAATGTAACTTCATCTGCGCGGAAGGAGAGTTATACGTGATAACACATTTAGGAAACCCCACTCTTGGTACACCTGTCTGGGATTTTGACCTTGACCTCCCATTCAATGGCAGCCTACCTGTAAGAGCTGAATTTGACGTTTAGTCTACGTGCTCATTGTTTGAGTATATATGTAATAAATGTTTTACTGTCATTATTATACTTTGATTTTCTTACATGTGGAATTTTGAGCACATTTTATAGAACACAAACATAGTCTGTGCTGTCAACATTGATAATATTTTACTTTATTATTAGTGTTATTTTATAGATATTGGTAATACATATAAAAAGGGGCAGTTAAATAACACATTACTTGGCGTATAAATGTGTAATTATATATAGTTACTTTTTATATATGTTATATATGGCCATTTATATGAAAATTGGATTCTACTAATCATGTGACCCGTAGAATTTAATGACTATTCAAATAAATGGTACGGAACTCCACGCGGACTTTCTCACTCCATTGTTTAAAAATTGAGATATCTACTCAAAACCCCCAATATTTGTAAAACTAAATAATAATACACTACCAATACAGGCCTGAAATTTGTTTATACTTACGTAAAACCTTTTTTGACCACCAGTTTAAAATTTTATAATGTAATTTTTACAGAATTAAATCTCAATTTGTATTTTAGACGGTGAATGTATCAATATTGGGTCTTAAAGGGTCAACACTTCATATAAAAATGTCGACTTCCAGTTAAGGCTTTCGACATTTTATTAGAGTTTGCACAACTTATTGTTATCGCATTGTTATTAAATTACCCAATTTGTTTTAATTTAGACCATTAAAAAAGGTAAATGTTGACTATAGAGTCTAAAATGACAAAGATAGATAATTGATGTACAAACATTTCCCTTAAGAGGTTAAAGGGAAAATTGCTTAACTTTTTGAGATACATATTTACTTACGTTATGGAATTTGATAATTATTGCGTTAAAACATAGTATTTATTTACAACTATATCTCACAAAATTGTATTAATATATTTGCCAATATCTCAGAAACTATTGGTTTTATAAAGACATATTTGAAAAAAAAGTTATTTATTTTTAATAGCACTACAATTTTGCATTGACAAGCTATTTAGTATCTTAAATAGTTGTGGAGATATGGAAATGTCCGTAGAAACACGTCATTTCAAAAACAACTTTTTAGGTTTTTCCTATAGCTTGACAATTATTATTTTTATAGAAATATATGCTCGAGTTCAATTTTTTGATGATCACAACACTTTCTCTACTTCTAAGGTAGCGAAAAAGTAGAAGCCCTAGTTAACTAAAATGTTTATAATAATTATTCTATGATTTAATCCTTACTAGTCTTAAGATTTTTCCTTGGATTTCAAATTGAAACTTTTATACTTTTTTATTGGATCTCTAAATTATATTTTATTTGGTGATCAAGTTTGACGAAAAAATCAAATCATAATATTATTCAAAAATACATCATACTAATTGCGAATAAATCTCTACCACGTGGTTTAAGTCATTAGTATTACAATATAAGTCAAATTTAAAATATAATTATATGCATACTTAGGTTCAAGGAACATCCCTGTTAAATTTTATTAAAATTGGTCCATGATTTTGGCATTAATCGCAGAACATAAGAACAGGTGAAATGTCAAATGTTCGAAATAAATCATGACCCTACTTCACCAGGCCAATATTTTCTTTTAGTAAAAGTACCCATAATCTCCTCCTTAAGTGACTAAGAGTATGTTTTATCACAATTGATTGCTATTCAAATATTTGTAGAAGGAATATAAAAGATCTCTCCCAGAAACCTCTTAGCAAATATTTATGCAGTGGCAACACACGATATTTAGAGGCAGGTAGCGAGCAAGAACTTTCACCGCTACTGTATTGAGTCAGCTAGGAAATCTATCGATATCATCTCGTGTGTCATACTTTCCTCCCGTTACTTACAAGGCCCCGTCATGACTACCATTTATAAATGTGCTTCTCATATACGAGCACACAAACACAAATATCACAGACACAGAGATGTCTTATGCCTTAGAAGTTGTTTTATGTACGAATTAAAAGCTGTATTATATCTCTCATCCCTCCCCCACCTTCCTCCCTCAACCACTTCACCAAACTATTATTCTATTTACTTTTCTTTTTGCCTCCTTTCGAAGGCTTTTGTTATTTTTGCCCTCTTGTGACGTAATACATTTAGAAGTGAAGCTGACTAATGAGTAATTAAGGTTGGCAAGACTTCTCGAGTCTTTAATTACTTACAGCGTAGTTAAAAGCTTCAACTCTATATTTGTGATGGTTTACCACACGTAGAATTGTGGCGGTAGAAAATAATAGCTTGGTAATGTATTTTAATATGTAAAGTGATTTGAGGCATTTTATTATTTCTTCAGGCCTACATAAATGTATTTGAAATACCAAGTAATTAATTTAAACTATTTAAGGTTATTATCAGCAAACAATTACTTTATTTTTATTAAAATATTTAAATTAAAAGAGTGGAAGGGTCAACCCACTATTTGATTACTAAAAATATAATAAATTTGGTATTTTAGTCCAAATATAATTGATTGATTGTGAACTTTAAGAATATTAAAATAATCCAATTTTGGAAAGCTTGGTCAGTTATGCCAAAACTAAATGTTTAAAATAATTAACTTATTTCAAACAAATATGTGCCTACAACTTGAAATAAAATACCGTTTGGTATAAATGCTTTTTAATCAAACTCTTATTACATGGTCCAATGATAGTGGTGATCTATCTATTGTGTAACAGAAATACATTATTTTCACTATTTAAAAATAAATACAAATTAAATATTCTTGCGTTAGATATTATATTGAAAAATTGCGTTTATCGATTACCTGAATATTTAAAAGTCTTTTAATGACCATAACCTAATTATAGGCCTCATTTCTTTGCAAGAGCGTTAAGCTATTATCTTTAAGAACATGTTCAAAAACCTTTGTGGGACTTTGTCTCAAATCCAGTGTGCATATACATAAAAGTAAGCTACGAGTTATTCGAGGGTTAACTTATAAGAAATCCGTATATACATATCATAATGGACAGAGAATGGGGTAAAACCAAATTAAAATAGCCCCTGGAATTCCATCTAAGTAAACATCGCAATTTTTAGAGCTACGATATCACCGCCAACTGCGATAGAATTATATGTAAGCCTTGGACCACTCGATTATCGTTGCGATTATTAAATATCTAAAAAGAAAGATAAAATTTTAAAGATACCAGTAAAACAATAGTTCTAGCTATTAAATTAGTTCTCGATTAAAATAATTTTACGCTGTACGACCTAAATTAGAGTGAATTCATTTTTCCTTCATCAATACGATTTTTTATGCCATATCTCACTGCCCGTCCGAGTACTAATTAAGAACTCTTGCAGACTTCAGATGACGGAGATATCGAGATTTTAATGTCGGTTGGGTGTATTGAGGTTGGTTTTCCAAAATAGTTTTCCGCTTTCACTCTACACGAATGCAGGTACACTTCCTTTAAATATAACCTTCTTAATACCTAAAATTACTAGCGTAATTAGTGCATATGTATTCAGGCCTAAACTGAACGGCTAGTAAGAAGTGGTTCTAAAAAATTATATAAATTTTATCTTCGAGGGGTCGAGAGAGAAAAAGTTAAAAGTCTAACATTCATTGGCCTAGTAATGTATCTATTAAACTAAACTACCTTGCGAGTTGTGTGGGCCAGAGTCAATTTATTGTTGATCAAATAGAGAGCGAGGGAGAGAGAAATGGTGCAGTTTTAATAGTCTTTGCTCACCCTAGCAACAATCCACGAACACGTCATTGGTAATAAAATGTGGATATTCTTGAAGTATAGTAGGATATTGGATACAATATTAATAGAATAAGCTTAATTTGGACTGGCCTAGTCTAGTTACTTGTTTATATAAATATTTTAAGAGAGCCTTTCTGATTCAAGATAAAATAGGGGTAGATCTAACTTTTTTTTTGTACAGTCATAAAGGGTCTTTCAACTGACGAATCGGCTATCCAATGAGGCAGAGAGAGAGTTCGAGGACTACTATGAAGTGGATAGTACAACTTAGAAGTGGATAGGACAACTTGGAAGTGGATAGGACAACTTGGAACAGTCACTACTGGCACACAAACTTAGATGGGAAAAGTTACAAGTTGTTTTGCAAATGTTTTCCTTACCCCCATTGATCAAAACTCCCCCC
>CABFOV010000035.1:199431-209453 GCA_902141375.1 Timema poppense | reverse complement strand
CCCCCACCCCCCCACACCTACACCGCTCCATTCATACCAATCTCCAAATAAAGTAAGATTAGATAACCTTTTTTTATTTCCTTGGTTGATGCAGGCTACGTGTGAAATAAGATTGCATTTGTTGTGGTAGGACTTATATTGCTCAGGGGGGAGGTGGAAAAAGTGCATACATTGTTACCATCATATTCTGGGAGTAAAAATTGAAAATATAAATAAAATTTGAAAACTGAACTTTGAGGAAATTCAATAAAAGTGAAGAAAAAGTTTATCAAATCATTGCATGAGCCAATAAGCATTATATATATATATATATATATATAATGTTGTCAAACATCTTAAATGAGTTAATAATGCACCTGTTTACTGAAATAAGGAAATTAGGCTCGATTCCTGCCTGATACGCCTTTAAGTTGAACAGTTGATGAAATTTGGGATTCTGTTTTATTAGGGATGCAGTTTGTAAGGCATATGATGTTATTATAAATCAGTCCAGAAAGTAAACCGAATTAAAAATATCTAATTGACTATAATATTAATACTATTTATTAATAATAAATTACTGTGTTGCTAAAGTGATAACAAATTCTTATAGATCAAAATTGATAAACACTTATTAGTTGATTAATTGAAATAAATTATACAACACAATCTCACATACCTCCTCACGTAATTGATTAAAGTTTGGAACAAAGCTTTTAAAAGTTGGTCAGCAGCAAACAATAATGTTTTTTCAAAAGATCTCAAATATCATCATGATATTTATATTAAACACCTTTCAAAAATGTATTTTTAGCTAAAGTGTAATATATAATTCTTTTTAAAACTTCAAGCTTTCAAAAATTAGACATTAGCAAAAATCACATTAATGATTGTTACTAATAAACAAAACTAAATTATTATTTATCATGTAAATCCTTTCACAGATTCCAATTTTTAACAAAAAAAATTAGCCAATTTTATAATAACTCCAACGTTCAGAAATATTACATTTATTTATTAACTTTAACCAAATTTTTATTTGTAAATCAAGAAAACATTGTTATTTATATTGCAAATTAATTTTCAGTCTTCAATTTTAAATATAATAGTTATTAGAAATATTTTTGAAAAGTTTACAATTTTGAGTATAATTTTGAGAAATTAATAATCAGTTAACTAACCCCAATTTTAAGACAAGAATCAAAATAATGATTTCTCTTAGAGAAATGATCATTATATATTAATATATCAAGTTGAAATTAAATTAATCAAACTAAATCAGCTGTGATCCCAATTCAAGACTAGGACAAACCAAATAAGTAAGATCCACAATTTTTTTTTAGCTTGGAGATAATCAATTTGTCAAGATCTAACGTCATCTCATGGTAAATCATTTTCACGATTATAATTATTTAACCATATGACCAAATAAAAATCCAAATATAGTTGGTATTTTGATTTGTATGGTTTTATCTCTGCCTATGTAGATTTTGAAAAAAAGTCTTCAAATAGATAAAACGGAAGCACGAAAATACTAAAATAAACTATAATTCGCACTGTATTGACTTTCTCTGTTTTTTATTTTAAAATATACATATTTAAAAAGATCTGGTTATTTTTGTGAAATGAAATATTATATATTGTTGCAGAAACACTCAACCAAAGGGCTAGAATATTATACACTCTTAGAGAAACATTGAATAAAGAAGATAATCTTTGTTCACCAAAGAGCATAAAAAAAATTCACATCCCAAAGACCTGCATAAATATGTATATACTAACCTATAGCTCATAAACTAATAGTTTTCTGAAAATATATTTCAAATAATGAGTTTTATTTTTAATAGTACCACAATTTTACAGTGATAAGTTATTTTTTATCTCAAATAGTTGTGTACATCCTCGTTGATCTAAATTATTATGACTATTATTATAATTATTAGCACCAAGTATTACTACCCATTTGGGCTGTATGCACTTACGTTAATATGTAATGTTAGGGTGATTGTGAAGTAAAATGGAGGACCTACAGTTTAACGTGGAATCCAAACCATCGTGAAGGCCTGGCATTCCACACATTCACAATCTGTGATTAATATAGGTCTTGTCAGGGTGAAGGAAGAGTTTGGCAATCAAATAAATCTGTGCTGGGACCGAGGTTTGAACCCCGGAACCCCAACACATAAGTCCGAAACCTTACCCTTAGACCATCATGTTACCTCGCTAGTCTAAAGTATCCTTAAAGTAATTTTAATGAGAAAAGGATAGTTGAAAATTCTATTGTTTTGATAGACAATGGTTAAATACAAAATTTAATCAAGATCGTTATAACGGCTATTGAAAAAATCTGTGTTTTTACTTTTTGCCTTTCAGTAAACTACACTTAGTTTTAGGATAATATATCTAATTACAAAAATTCCTCAGGAAAATCCTATGGAAATTCTAGATACCGAGTTCGCAAAAACAATTTTTTCAGTTTCACGGTATCATGAACCGTCAATATTTATCAGAATCTCGGGCTAGATATTTTGACGATCACAAGACTCTCTCCAAAGGGTCGAGAGAGAGTACACATACTTTTAGGTTCGTTTATACAGAACTATAAACTATAAACGTGCATTTTAAAATTTGAATTAGAGTTTTAAAGCCTTAAATGGTAACAAAAGTGCAAATAGAATGATTGTATAAATAAGCAGAAAAGGCTATTCAAGAATAGGGTTGAGTGTTGTTCGAATGAGAGTGTAGTGTTAGAGGAGAAACATGTTTGTTAGTAAGAGAAGTGCGTCGATATTTGACTAAATATTATGCCAAAGAGTGAGTGGAATTTTAGCAAAAAGAGTTAAATTAGAATGGAAGGGAATTCGAGATATTTTTTTTTCCAAAATAATTAAAATATGTTTCAGTAGATTAGTAGATTAGTTTGGTTTTATTTCCTATACATTACCTTTTTGTTGTTGTTTTTTTACTTTGCATTTAAAATTTTAACTTCTAGTCAAAACAATTATTTTCAAATGCCACTGTGCCGATGACAAATATTCAAGAACTGTTCAAATTAATATGTAGAAACAATTAATCTTAATTTATCTGACCAAGCAATATTTAAATTATTTTTACCACTCTGGGATTCAAACATTAGAATTAGATTAGCAATACACTATCACTTAAATAACACTCAACATTGACCATATACAATCCCAGGAAAAGGTGAAATCACTTATTGTCAAATGGTGATAGTGAGGGGAGGGAGCGTTTGGGTTCTAAGCGTAAGGGGAGGGGAAATTCCAAGAAGATGTGTAATTGAGCTGTGGACCACAAGACAAAATCATTATTAAGCTAATCTTGTCTTGGTCACCCGGTGGTTGAGATGTAGGCACTCTAAACCCAGTCTTGTTTAATGAGGAAGTTTTGTCCAATACGGTTAATAACTCTCGTTTGATTAAAATGGGATATATCTTCCTAGCCCCTACCTCATTATTATTATTATTATTATTACTAATATCAGGTGTTCTGTCATACGACATGTTCATTTCTTTTGTTGGTTAACTTAAACCGCCAATGCCACCTGTCCTACACCTCCTCTTTCAGTCCCAACATTTTCTTATTCCCTTAAAGTAATACTATAATTGAATCCTCCTTCTTCCTAATCTCTCTTTGCCCTAACCTTTCCGCCAATGACGTTGTGGAGAAGACATTTCCTAAAAAGAATGTGCCCAATCCAGTTTGCTTCCCACTGAAGAATCACATCCAAAACGGTTCTCTTCTCACCCGCTCTTCTTAGGAGCTCTTCATTTTTCACTCTGTCTGTCTACCTGATATTCTCAAGTCTTTTCCAGTACCACGTATCAAATCTCTTCAAGTACTTCTTTGCCATCTTCCTAAGAGTCTAAGTTTCTGATAAATACAGTGCGATGCTCCAAATGTAACATTTAATCAGTTTCTTTCTCTATTCCAAGCTCAACTTACTGATCAACAGTAACCTCTTCTTGTTGAAAGCTTCCTTGGTCATGGCAAATTTTGACCTAACTTCTTTGGGACAGTAAGCTGAATTTGTGATAAAGATTCCCAGGTTTTTGAGCTCCTTCATGTTCTCCATCTCCTGGTGTAGCGTGTTAATCATTCTGATTAACACATACACTCAAAATACCATATATATGATTAACACAATGAGTACAAGAACTAATAAAATCTAATCGTGTGTGGCAGATATTAACTTATGGTGAATTCATGTTGCCGATAAATGCCAAAACATCAGGAAAATGCCCCAGCTGACTGTTGATTGAGTATCAACACAACGACATCTCACCCGTAGTTTCCACTTTGATGAAATGGCAGAACTGTTTCTCTCCGGAGACGACAGTTCTGATTGTATATAACGGTCGTTCCTCGCTTCACACTTTGTATTCTATTTTATAAATTCGACGGAGGAACTTCTTGGACGTGATCCTAAATCTATGGATTTAGCAATTTTTTATCACAATGTGTGAGGCGTTGGTCTTACCTCCACGTCGCAGAAATAGCTACGGCAGTCATTATGAGTATTTGCACTAGCAGAGAACGTTAGAGTCTTAGTACTCTTTTACTATGTCCTTAGGACATATTTTTATTTTGTTAGAGTTCCTGACTTAATTCTATGCCCATAAGGAATAGTTTTTTGTGTTAGAGTTATTACTATTTTTTATGTACATATTACATAGGATTGTTTGTCAGAGTTTCTGACTTATTTTTATATGCCCATAAGGCATAGTTTTGAATGATGGGCTTAGTGCTCAAATTATCTAGGTTCATAGGACATGATTTAGTATGGCCATGCTTAGGATCCCTTAATGGTGTAAATCAGGCTATCTAACTATTTGTTCCATTAACTAGTTAGGTATGTGACTGATACCAGTCCCTATTGTTTCTCTTTAGTGTACCTATTTACTATGCGCAGCTTGTGGGATCTCTACTAATTCGTAGTAGTGGCCCGCGGGAAGAGTGCATAGTCCCCGGCCCCTTTCAGGCGCTGTTTGTATTAGTTAATGCATTAATTAATTGCACTAGCTATAGTGTGCCCTAGATAGGGTGAAAGTATAAATATATTATCAAATGTCCAGGCAGTACTATTTAGGAATTGACCTGCCATAGTATCTTAACAGCCTAGATTCCTGGTAGCTCACCATTTACAATTAGTAAAATGATAATTCCTCTTCAAGGATTATTTTTGTGTGTTTTCTAACTCTCCATGGAGTTAACTCATGCTAGCTAACTCATTTAACTACCATCATAGAAACGTTTTAAAATTAGGACGTACTAGTATTTTATATCTTTAACTATTACTCAAATATAATTCAGGTATATACCTTTCAGGTCTAAGTCTAGTAATGACTAAGTTGGATAGTTTTTATGTATTGGAGCATAACCTTAATTTAATATGTACTTGATATTTATATTGCTGCTGTGTTGAGGCAGACGTTCCTTCGTAACAGAATGTGGGTTGGTCATAATTAGCAACGTTCCTAAATTATACAATAGACTCAACCTTACTTCTGTTGGTTCCTAGTTGCCTAGTTGTTTACTCTAATTCTTCCCTGTTGGGATGTATACGTCAATGGTAACTGATTTAACTTTTCTTAATTAATAAAGGAATGTTTAATCTAAGATCTATCTAAGACATGTGCAATATTATTGACTTGTTTAAAATTTAAATAAAGCGGTTTGATAAATTTATATATATTTCTTATATTTAATCTTTCCCAAACCTTCATCTTATAATATAGTAATAGTAATCGTCACTTTTATATGATAGGAGAATCAAGGATTCACTGGTTTTCAATTTTGATTTTGATTTTTTGAAATCACCATTACTCTTGACTTCTCAATGTTGATCTTCATGACCTATCTTATTCCTATCTCCGTCAGCTGGCCTACCATTTCCTGCGACTCTTCTTAATTTTGGCCAGCAATTTATATCATCAACGTAGGCCCTATTACATTTTTTTATGAATCGTCCTCCTATCCTGAAATTACCACGCCCCTCTAGGGCTTCCCTGAACAGCCACTCTCTAAACAAGTTGATAAAACTGGGTGACAAGCAGCATCCTTGTCTCACTCCTCTTCTTATATCTACGCTGTTGGTTTCTCTAGCATTCAGTTTCACTTTTATTTTGTGTTTTAGGCTTACGTTTGCAATCATCCTTCTTTCCTACAAGTTGATGCCAATTTTACTAAGTATTTCCATCAGTTATTTCCATTTAACTCTATTGAATGCCTTTTGACAATCAATGAAAACAATTTAAACTTTTTCCATGACTTCCTGGATTCTCTTTAAAATAATTCTAAGCATCCCAATTACATCTTTAGTTCTATGTTTTTTCTTAATCAAAATTGATCGCCTTCTGTCACAGGTTCTAGTTGATGTTCCAGTCACCTCCTGTTGAATATCCTTGCAACGATCTTCCACCAAATGAGAGAAGAGGCTAATGGTCCTGTGGTCACTGAATTTCATGACTTGTTTCTTATTCTTTAGGGCCACCATGGTTACGTCTAGAAAGTTCTTGGGCCTTTCCACTGTTTTGTATATCCTATTTATAAGTTTTGTCAGAGCCATTAATCCATTGTTTTTAAGTTCCTTCAGAAGGTCAGTTAATATGTCAACAGCTCCAACAGCTTTCCTTCTTCAGGTGCCCTTTATGGCTCTCTCCACTTCACTCTTTAAAATGCTGATTCCTTTTTGTCTTCCTCTATCTCATTTTATGCTTCAGTCTCTAAGTTCCCTGGTCGATTTTCTTTTTCATACAGTTTTTCTACATATATTTCCCAAATCGTAAGAACTTCTTTACATTCCGTCACCATCTGACCTTTGATGGAGTTTTCTATTCCTTTTGTTCGCATACCTTTGTTTTCATAGCCTCTCAATCCCTTTGCTCAATGGTACATGAAGTTATAAATTCATTTTATTTTCAGTCCAATAATATCATCGCATGTCTTATCTCTATAGTATTTCCTTACTTTATATGTTTTTCTCTTTAACTCCTTGTTTAGCCTCGTAAATTCTTCTTCGTTAACGTTTCTCTATTTTTTATTTTTTAATAATTTATGTTGCCATCCAGGGCTTTTATGCAGTCCTATTAACTTTTATAAGACTGGCTTCAACACTATTCCACTTACATTTCGCACTTATACTCTCTTCTGTCACCTCACCTGAATTTTGTTCTATTGAATTTCTTACACCATCACTCTTGCTTCTCAGTTTTTCTAAGTCCCACTTAGGTTTTTTATTGCTATTTTTTTCTTCAGTACTGTTTCAATGTAGGTTAGTACTAGGTTGTGTCCCGAATCTATGTCGACACCTAGCAATGTCCTAACATATCATTTACTTATACCTAACTCATTAGACAATCTAAAATTTGTATAAATAACTAGTCCACCGGTCTTGAGAACCCTAGAGCTAATGGTCACCAAAACGTAAGCTTGTTAGTTAACACTAACATAACCCCCCCGCCCCCCCCCCAACCTGACACCCAGAATTATTCTAATACATTTTCACATTACTCTTCTATCGACGTATTTGGCTGCCAACGGGTCTTATTATTCAGGTTTTGCAACTATTATGTTGTCTAAAGTCCTGTAACACCAATACGCACCACATGACCATCTTACCTCAGCCTACGGACTTGATTATTTTTAATATTTCTGAGGATGCATATGTCTACATGACATGACATTATTTGTTATATAACGTTTTTCACTATACTGATTGTTCATTCTTATTAGTTCCACATATAATTTTCAATACTTCGTTCTCGGCAACTCTTAATTTCTTTTCTTGGTACAAAGTATATCCTTAAAAACTATTAGGGCTTTGGTTTGAAATATTCTCAGTTTACTCTTTCGAGACTGAAAACGCGATGGCAACAACTAATTCGCCTTTTAATTACTATGATTAAGGCAAAACCAAAATCTTATAAAAACTGAGAGCTAAAAGTCTTATAAAATAGACTATAATACTATTAAACTGGGTTAATCTGCGTTTCAGTCAGGGCAGTTCTTTTGTGTTAGGCTTAGAAGAGACAGGAAGTGAACCTGGCTGCACGAAATTGAACCATAGTGGTGTCTGTGTGGATATTGATATCCCCTGTTGGATTGATAATGGTTGTGTGTGAGGGGTAGTGGTTTGAGAGGGTGTCCCTCACAGTCACCACACAAGGTATGTCGTGACAGGGGCCAATCACGGGCCTCAGATACGTCCACGTGTGATCGATCGCCTTCTGTGCAACAGCGATATAAGCTTCTTTTCGAATTATAGATTTTGACATAGAAGCTTTTAAGAGTCTAGTATAAAATCTTTAAGATAGGTTAGTATTATACTTTTCTGGGCATTTGATTTTTTCCGTGTATTTTTTTAGCACTCTTGCCTTACTACCCGTCCGGGCTACCCACATCTTAGGAATAAGCTAATCCATTAATTCTGAAAATTGTAAAATTACACCTGGACACGGGAATCAAACCCGGGACCTTTGGTTTAGTATGCCAATGCCAAAGGTCCCGGATTCGATTTCCGTGACAAGGTGTCTTTTTAAATTTTCAGAATATGATATCTAGATGGATTAATCCTCACTAAAAATCACAAATAATAGCTTTGGCTATATGATTCTTAATCCATTAATTGTTAAATGGTTTTGCAGGAATGAATTTAATATTTTCACTGAGAATCAAACCTGGTATTCTTAGACGGTTAAGATAAATGTCAAAGAATGAGATATGGTTTGGTGGACTGAAAATATAAACGATCAAATAAATAAAAATAAAAATATAGGAACTACTGTATAGACGTAATTTTTGGTCCCAGCCAAATACAACAAGAGCAGGGTTATTGTAGTAAAATAATGAATTTTAGATACCCATTACTATACAAATCAAAATATATTAGTAATATTTAAAATATATATTTTACCTGTTACCAGGAGAGGATCCAAATCACTTTCATAGGGGTTTTCTAACTATAAATAACATAGTTACTTATAATGTTAGAGCTCGTTTTGAAGCCATTTAATAGTTTCTTACTCATATTTGATCTCATATAAGTTTTACAGCGTGGTCATCCTCTATTATTTTTTTTAAATCAGTTAGTTTTTATAAAATATTTGGAGTGGCTCTTTTTCATTTTTTTAAAGAATGGTTCACTCTAGAAGCTATAAGTAGACTTCTACTGTTGTTTTTTTAAATATTCTTTTATAGGCCATTTAAAGTGTTCCTTACCTTGACATTTTTGAAATTTGGATTCCCCTCAAAGCTATTTAGAGTGATCTTCACCTTAATTTTTTTACGATAGTTAGATACTTACAGAATATAATCTTTGAAGTGGTATTCCACCGATAACATTTTGAAAATTGAATTATTTCAAAAAATTCAGAATTTGGAATGTACTCACCAAGACATTTTTGAAATTTGTATGACACTTGAAGCTATTTAGAGCTTTCCTCCCCTAATATTTTCTGCCAGTTAGATGCCTCTAGTCCAGTAGATATTTGAATCGGTCTTCTCCGACAAATTTTTGACAAGAGAATGCGCCTATAAATCATTTGGAGTTTAATTTAAGGTCATCATTCAATTCATATTTGATAATATCAGAGAAGTAAAATAAATCTAGGGGGGATATTATTCCAGTGAGGGGCAAATTAACTCCAGGGGACAGAGTCCCCCACAGTCCACCACTCCTGCTATCCAAACATATATTATATTCAGCATTCGTGGATGAACTCTTCTCAGGTGATTATGATGTGTGGTAGTCTACCGTCTCTATGCGGAACAATGTTCGCTACTCGCTATGCACCACAAATATTCTTATATGAAAACTAACATTTTTTCCACACTTGCGTGAGTCTTGTCGATGATTGATTAAACGTGGACGAATAACGCAAGAGGTGTCTGCGCGTAAAAATATTAAAAATTGTATACAATTTATCTGTATTATATTTTATTTCTAAAATTTGAGCTTTCATTTTGTTTTTTGTATTAATTTTCTAACTTTCACAGGGGGGTCAGCTGACACTTTAAAGCGTGCC
>CABFOV010000035.1:172885-197570 GCA_902141375.1 Timema poppense | reverse complement strand
CTACCCTCCTAAAGTCGGACCACGACAAGATTATAATCCGGCTTTAATCAAGAACATGCTACAAGCCGAAAACGTGCAAGACCACGTCACATTATCTTGAAATGATCCTCCTTTCCCTTCAACTCTCCCCCCCTCCAACCCTCCCCCCACTTATTTTTCCAACGAGCAAAAATAGAGAGTATGCCATCTAAGAAAGCACACCAAAAATTTTGTTTTAAAACCCCAAAGCAAATATGGCATAAATAGTCGGACAGTCATCTATTGATCATTTACCGACACTAAAAGTTACCAATTCTACTCCAGTTCTAAAATTTAATAAATATATTTCCTTTATACAAGTTACTTTCATATAGTGAAGAATTGTGTTTTGAAATCTTAAGGATAGAATGTTATTTTTATTAATTTTGCTACATAAATATTAATTATTAATATTTTTCAAAAATCAGTCATCAATTACTACTATAAAATAGTATTATTTTAATAAAAAACCAATATATTTATATACAATTTTGTTGATTGTAAAACACTTATTAGATTCCCACTTTAGACAAATTGGGTTGGGCATATTTAATAATTCTAAATTTAAAAAAAACCATAAGCAGTAATTTACCTTTAAACGATTCTTTACCACAAAACTAGGTGTACAGTATTATCTGTGGGGCCAAACACTTCCTATTTATCTATTTAAAAAAATCGTTAAAGCTATTCTTCTAAAATTTGTAATTCAAATAACTTCTCATCAATTAGCTACACATGACTTAAGGTTTGGATACCAAATAAGAATCATTGAAATATAACATCTAACCATCAAGTTTGAACAAAATCCATAAAATTGTTTTAGATTTGTAGCCGGAGACAAACAGATGTAAGTGGGAATTGAAATTATAATATTCACTTTTTTGGGTTAAGGCATAAAACGTAAAGATTTATCATAATAATGAGTTTGAAATTTGGACGAATACAATATTTCTCTTTAGATGAAAAAGTAAATACAGAAAACACTTGCATTTTTTGTTATGTTCTATTAGACGTAAATATTTACATGTCTCCAAAATTGTTTATTTATTTTGTGATTTAAATATTCACATATTAAGTACATCTTACACTAAATATTTCCAAGTTTTACGGTTATTTCATGTACGGTAAGACAAGTTTTTGATAGTTTGATATAGTTGGATTGTGGTTCAACTTGAGCTATCGATACTTTCATTATTAATAAAACTGACCAAACAATAGACAAACCATATTTTTATTTAAAAAAAAGGCGTCTCGTTGTCTTTCTTGCTGTGTGTGTGATAAAAGTTTCCAACATCTGTTGGAGTGCTCTCCGACGGCTGCCAAGTAGTCCATTTCCACGCACGCCGCGCAGCGACAGTCGATATTCCGGGACCGATCAAAAAGTGGATAACCTCTCCCCCTGACTCTTCCCCCCCCTCCAGCCACAAGGCGCCAGTAAACACAGGGACAAAGAGGAAACAATGAACGTGCACGACACACAATGCTCTAGTTTCATGAAATATCAACTACTCGGTTATATTTTCTCCCCACCATCCTGTTATGGGAAAGGGAAGGGGGGGATACAGAGTGAAAAGTGGGAGGGGAATGGGTTAGTATGATCGGTTGGTGCAGTGGACGGTGATCATTCGGAACAATCCATCGATGCGCTAGTCATTTGGGAAAGGGCAAGGAGGGAGGAGAAATACATTTTTTTTTGAACGAAATAGATTGTGATACTAGTTTACTAGGATGTTAACTAAAGAACCTTAAATAACATTTAAGAGGGATCGTAAATTCAATTTTATTCACCTAAAATTTGAATCGAGAGCCCTTTAAATGTCACTTTTAAAAAATGAAACAACATTTGCAAGCTGTAATAGGGACCATTTTGAAATATAGGCTATTTTACTCTTTTATTATATCTTCTAAAATGTTATTATTACGGTGATCAGACTATAAAAATACAGTAAATAAAATGGTTGCTCTTAAATGCTTTATATAGAATGTTAATTTGGAGTTATTATTATTATTATTATTTATAATTTTTTTAGCACTTATATGACGTCCTTGCCAACTTAACCTAAGACCACTCACCTAATAATAGCTTAGTAGTGTAAGACTCTGAATTAGGAGCGGGGGCACCTAGAGCCTATTACATATCCAGGGTTTTTAAGACCTCCAGATAAAAGATCATACAGGTTGTAAGGCGTAGAAGACACCAAGTGGCAGTGCTACCAAACGACCAAGCTGGCTTTGGGTGCCCCTGAGAAGTCGGCAATACGTTCAGCACGCCACACAAACTAAACACTACTGTGCTCTCAATATCAGACCGTTACAGAGCCAATAACAATATTTTTGAAGGAATCAGCTATTCTTTATGTGATTCTCTTGGCATGTAATATAATGCCCGTTATTAGTCTTAGCATACACCACACACCACTTGTTATAATATTGGCGTCTCTGAAACCACGTTCATGTGTAAATAAGTTACTTGTATTTTCACCCCCACAGCCTATATTTTAATAACCCTGTATACAGACAATTCAAAAAGGATATACGTGGATGAGTGGTGAAAGGGATATGGTCCGAAGGGGTGGGACAAATTTGTTAGTAAATCCTTGCTGAATCTTTTGAATTATATGACATATATTTTTTAAGGTTTTGGTTATAACATTAAAGTAATAACATATCTGATCAAACGTTAATGATACACTCAAACATCAAGTTCTCTAGTCAATAGGTGAGCACGAAGAGAGAAATGAAATCACTGTATTGCTTCATTGTAACTCATTTGACAATGTTTCTCGTATTAATGTCATAGGGATAATTTATTTGTAGTGAAACCTTATAGTTTTACAGATCAAAATAATAGAATATTTTCCAAAATGGAAAATAAATACGTGAAATAATGTTTTATTTTAAATATCGAATTTTCCCACTCACACCACTAATTAGGATAGTATAACTCCTAACCCAATCGTTAGGAATGATATTACAATGGAACATTGGTTATTTTAGGGAGTGCCTTGGCACTATGGGGTGACTAACATATATGAGTGTACTTTCAATTTCGTCCAAAAAGATTATACAATAATTTTTTATTGTTTTGGTTAAGATTGATTAAGTGGTTTACAGTAAATTTAAAAATCACAAACACACATTTTCTAGAATATACATAACATCCAGTCTCACACACGTTAATTTACAACCGTGAAAGGGTGAACCCCAATTTCATCAATTATGTATTTTTGAAAATTCCAAGCTATAGCCCTGTAGACAGACACGATACCAACTGAACCAATGTTTTGGTCTCGATGCCACTAGATATAATAGTGGCTCCCTGGTAAAAAGGTTTTGGAAATGTTGATTTAAAGGATATGACGAGTTTATATAACTATATTACATACATTAGGGGACTTGGTGATCAAGGCATAAGGTGTCAGACTTCATCTGTGTTAGGGGTCTGGAGTTCAAATTGCGGTCCCGATACGGACTTATTTGATCACCAAACCCTTCCTTCACCTCTGGCAAAGTGTGTGCTTTGACACTTTGTGAATATGTGAAATGCCAGACCGCCACCGTGGTTGGGAACCCACCCAGGTTAATCTGTATGTCCCCTCTGCCTTCCACCATCACCATTCTTACGTATCGTACTATCATCTGTGGATTTTTTTTAATTTCCTTATACATTTGTACTGACATCTTATTTTATTTTATTTATTTTGGCTATATACATTTTTTTCTTTTTGATATGCCTGCTTTGTACTTCAATCTAATTTAACCTAATTTATACCTAGTGACATCGTCTACACCAGGGGTCTCCAAACTACAGCCCGCGTGCCAAATCCGGCCCGCCACAAGATTATATCCGGCTCATTCCAAGCTTACATAAAAAACAAAATAATCGTTTCTTTTCGTTTCTTATTAACCACGCAGTTTATTTGGCAAGTCCAGGTTCTGTCCACATGCGTGCTTCCCCCCATAACACCAAGCCAGAGTGATGTTGGAATTGCAAACCCTCATTTTCATATATATGTATATATATATTGACTAATAATTATTATAAATATAATTTATTACATATAAATTGATTCATATCTCATAGAGAAGAATCAACGTCAATCACTTTTATCAAACACTAACTGGCCTTGGAAAGGAGCATTTTTTACATACTTGACCTGCCATATATGACTTGAATCTAAATTTGCATGTTGAAACAAATTATATTTATGATTTATTTGAACATGCCAAGGCATTCAGGGCAAAAGTAATGCTACCTGAAGAACAGGTGAACGTTACATTGGCCCGCAAAAATGTATAAAATATATTTTGTAGCCCAAATAGCAAAAGGTATGGAGACCCTTGGTCTAGTCTGTTACGATAGTGACACCCTAGACCATGCGACCACCAAATCTTCAACCCTATTAAGCTGTTATTATAATACCTTTGGAAACTACACCAGCTGGAGCGCGGATAAAGGCACCATTCTCATGTAGTCTAATTTAGAGCTGATGGGAAGGTTGGGGGTTTGAAAGGGGGTCGGATTTACCTAGGTACTTATCTACTTCTGCGGAAATGCATGAATTGTAAATATCCCCTCGATATTACTAACTTAATATATATTTTACCCGCCTCGGTGGCGTAGTTGGATAACGCGCTAGTCGTGTTGAGCTCGACTGCTGAGGACGGGGAGATCGAGGTTCGAATCTCGGTCGGGTGAACTGGGAGTGGTTTTTCCTAAATGGTTTCCACTCTCCCTCCACTCAAATGCGGGTTCACTTCCTCTAATTCAACCTGCCCAGTTCCTAATCCATTAGAGTAATTAGTACTTAAAGCGTATAATCCGAACGGGTAGTAAGACACGGTGCTAAATATTATTATTATTATTATTATTATATATATTTTACTGATGTAAATATGCAGATCGCTGGACAGGGACGTGGTGCACACAAAAAAATCAATAGAGTATTTTAACACTTTACACTAGTAAAAGCTATTTATATTGGCATAAAAATAAAGAAAAATGTTGTAATATCAAGCACCCACCATTAAATATCTTTTTAAATGTCCTTTCGAATATTTATACTTTTGTAACATTTGTTAGTTTCTCATTTTTAATAGCAGTCTATTATTTGTATGGATATGCATGGATATTTTGGGAAATTTGTGTCAATATTACACCTCTTTTAAAGGGTTACGAATACAAAGAACAAATCATGTTTACAATAGCAATGTCAAAAATAAATATCAAACTAAACTGTATAACACTGTAAGATAATAAAAAAGGCCATGTTCCCCACTTCTGCCACCAGTGCGTGGTAATGTTTCCCGCATCTGCCACCATCGGTAATGGCGCCAATATCTGCCGCTTGTGGCGATGTCTACACCACTATAATATGACGTCGGGACTAGGATGTAAATAAACCAACCAGGACAATGGATCAAAACTATCTCTCTCTTACACACTCAAAACTGCAGGTGATGAGGGATTACGACGGAGAAACGAGCCCCCGTGGCATTACGGGAGGCTTTGATAGAGAGAGTGATAAAGGCGAGGGGGGGGAGGAGAGTAGGAGAGGGTGGAGGAGGGGTTGGACAAGACTGCGCAGTAGTGGCCTAGTGACCCTTGCCGGGAGTCACCTTATCCGGGAGTTAATCTGGTGAAAATGTCACGCAGCGTGAGTCCATAGGGCGTGACCCCCACTGAGGGCAGACTCCCTGGGGGAAGTCCACATGTGAGGTGGCTACGTCAAACACTCGCCACAGCGCACACACACACACACACAACACACACACACACACACATACACACACACGAGTGGAGATTCTAACTCCCATCCGGGCGGGGTTAAGGCCGGGAAGACCAAACTAATTTTTTAACACAACTTATTGGTCTTCAGATATCTTAGCTCAGCCGGTAGCGCACCTGGCTAGTCAGCTAAGTGCCTCAGGCTCAATTAATTGTCCTAATACGTGTTTGTGTGTGTTTTTACACATTCTCCAGAAACTTCAGACCAGTGGTTCTCAATATTTTTAGTCGCTCGGACCCTTTAACCAGGGAACAGCTGATTCGCTGACCTCCCACTGTAGTATAAATGATAAAAACCAATGATAATGATAAATTGATAGTATATTATAGGAATAGATTAGTTATAATATACATTTAATATAAATTTAATTACAATATAAATTGAAATAAAATAAATGTAGGTATTATATTTGTACATTCTCAGATATAATATTTTTATTTAATAAATGTAAAAAAGAACTAGAATAAAAATTAAAAGAAAATATAATATGTAGGTATTATATTTATACACTTATAATCAATGATAAATTATGTGAGCAATGGAACTGCTTGCGTGTCTTTATAATATCATTGAAATTTGTAGTAATTTTATTACCATCTCCTTAAGTCTCATTACACACTAAGATGATTTCATTTCACATATTTTATAGCTTACCACAAAGAGAAAGAAAGGTGGGGGTGTGTATCTCAGATCTGTTGTTTTAACAATTACAATATATTATGAGTTGTATAACTTAAAACCCGTAACGAGATATGTGGATGACTAAAAAACCAGAAAAACATAGAGAGGGAACATCTTAGCATATATACTCAGGGAAACTTGAAAATGTAACACTGGTACTTTATTAATGTAAGTATTAAACTAGCCTTACACCTAGGACTACGTGACTACTGCCATGGGTATCTCTAAAACAAACAAAAACAGCAAGTTAAAACATGGAATACACCTGCGTAATCAAAGAAAACTAATGGTGTGCTTTATTTCCATCTTTAAACTCAATTAACCAAGAAAATTTAAAAAAAGAATAGTGAGGGAAACCCTTAGAGTGCGCAACTTAAGCAATTTTATTTACATTCATAGTGAATCTGACATACTAGACGTTGTGACTATACCCCCATCTACGGCAGGGGTGTAGGTAAGTGACAAATAGCAAAAGATACCAGATCTACTTTCATGTATCCATTTGCCGAGGCATGTGATCTGCAAGACCATATGATTATTTTTGGTCGCTTCTGGCAGTCAAATCTTTCACAACAGTTTGTTTTTAATTATGTTTTTCTTTTAACCGTTTAACATGTTCGGCCAGATGCTATTTACCGCCACTCTTATGGTGAATGGACTGTACCTATTTGGATAGCTAGAGGACCAAGAAACATGAACTTATGTAAGAAACTACTTATCGCAATGGTATAAGATTTAAAATTGTCAGTCAGGTCGTAAGAGCCATCCTAAAGAGTTTGTTGGTCTATCATGCACTCAAAGGTCTACTGCACTCAAAGGTTTGACATTTCAAAAATTTTAAGCCCTTGTGCATGAACATGTGCACCTCGTAGTCGTAATTTTAAAATTTTGATTATATATTTTAATTAATTACAAACATTAAGCTAAAAACATCTCTCCCGGGAACAGTGGATACTTCAGCTAGTAATAAATAAAATCACTTTCAAGTGAGGTAAAAACTAAAAGTTCTATAGGAAAGCTTAGGAGCATCTTCGAATATCTAGATATGTATTAAAATTGAAAATTTCAAATTGGTAATCTGGAAAATTGTGGGGCTAAAAACATTCACGCCATTAATGAAAACACTTCTGTTGTATTTCCGGTAGCAAATTTAAATTAGCTAATAAATAACAGAAGGCACCACTACCCACTTCAGCCCACTAGAAGAATGCTTAAAAAATTAAAAGTGTATGCGGTAGATGAGCAAAAGCACTTAATATTCTACAAAAACTATTTAATGTGTGGTAATTGAAATTTGTCAAGTCCCTTCATATTATCAAAAAGGTTTTAAATTTGCAAAACACAAACGAGGTGTCCATGAAACAAGGGGTCGTGGAGTCATCTCAATTTGTTAATAGCCCATAACATTATTTTTTTGATTTGGTAAATGATATAACAGGAAGATAGATGTAAAAATAAAGATAACTAGAAAAGTATGAAGATCACTAAATTCCAAACTTAAGTGTTTTATAATTTAAATATTAATATATCAATATATTAATTAAAATACTAATAGGAAATGGCACTTATCGGTGAGACATTAAATGGAAATGTATAGGGGCATATAGAGAGAGCACTCCACAAAAACAAAAAAAATTGTGCAATTTTTAATTTCAAAAAGTGGTCCAGGATTAGCAAAATGGGTAAAATTCATGGAAAATCAACTTATTTTTGTGAATAACTGAATTTCAGCCTGCAGGATGCTCAAACGATTCTGAAAATTTTATATTTGAAAATGGAGGCTTGAAACATAAGAGTCCCAAGGATATATAGCTACCCCCTTTGGTAGTTATCAAATTCTTTAAATGGGACATTTTTAAATGGCGTTTGTAAAATTTACAAATGTTGTACAAAAATCTACTCTTTATTGTGATGAAAAATACAAATTATGTAGTATAGAGATAAAAGAATACTTAACTATATTAACACAAATAACAAAAATGATTGAAAAGAGATGTTTCACTAAGAATCGAGTGCAAAAATTATCTTTTGAAAAGAGTGCTTCTCCTTGCTTCACTGTGTGTTTACGATTTATAAAAAAAGAAAGCATTTGAACGTTGAACGTCCTAATTTGATGTGGTTTAGTACGGATTACCTATACGAATTACTCGTAGCACTGATTGTATTTATATATAAAGTATGAATATTTAAATTAATTTTAAAATTTGTTCAGCATGCTTACAAAGATGGCTTATAAGAAAAAGGCCAATGTATTTATAAAATTTATATCTATGATTTATACTACACTTACATTGAATGTGCTTAAAGTGTTGTTTAATATTTAAAAATCCCCCAAGTATGTTTGACAAATGTGTCAGACTGTAGATTTATTAATGAACTAGGAAAAGAACAATGGATGAATCTAACATTTCATTCATTTTTGTGTCTTCGTGTAACACGAAAGCTTTATCTTATTCTTTAATGAAAAGTTTTCAAAAATCTCTGCACGTCCTGGTAGCTTCACTGAAGTGATCAATGGACCGTCGAGAACTACTTATCCTTTTTTCTTATCTCGACGCGTCCAACAAAACAACAGATTAAAACACCCCTCTCCACGTATCATCTTTTATCAGTGTCCCGTATTTCTCTCAGGAAAAACACCCTTCTTCTTCCCCAGTTTCCTCTTATATTGATGCTTATTGTCTTCTTACCCCCTTTCACCCCGTCGAAATAAGGAGCGCTTCTTACGGACCACAGAAGAAATATATTCCTCGTGATAAGTGACGTCAGCATCCGTCAAAACTCGCATCGGGTGACGCCAATCCGGGCGACTTAACCCTTCAACGCGAAGAAAAGATCACTGCTAACGTTTTGACTTAAATCTCTTGAGAAATAGGAAGAAATAGGAATGATATTAGATACTTCCCTCTGGTGTGTAGAGAAAATAAGAAGGTGTGCTGTGGCTTTAGGTTTTTAAGCGGAGAAAAGGTTAGCTATAATAAAATTTGAATAATAGTATATCAGCTTGATCGAGTATCTCGTGATGTTAAACACAAAATTTTGTATGAATAGAACACGTTTAGATTCTATTCACTATTCAAATTTATTTATTTTTATCTTCTCATCATTTAACCACAAAATAAAACTCATTGCCATATAGTTGAGGTATCACAGTGCAATGGATAATTTTAACAAGATTGGAATCTATAGTTGACAAAGGTTATTTTTTAACTTGGCCATTTGAAATTTCTTCTGTCTGTCTCTCCAGATCTTTTTTCCACGAATTCTGTCAAGTGAGTACACCATTTTAGCGACATTTGGTAGGTTCATCTTTGAACCTAGGCTGAACAACTTATGTACAAGTACAAAGTGTAGTGACCTGGTTATTCTTTTCATGATGTTAGTCGTTCATCTTTCTCCCTGTACAATTGGTCCACGATAGCTACCAAAATGTGTACCACCTTTAATGAAATTTGGCAAGGATATTCTTTGATCCTTGCTAAACGATGTATTTAGATGGTTTTCAATATAACAATCCTTTTCAATATGGTGGTTGTTTAGAATATATTTCGTTTAGTGGCTATCACATGTAATTTGAAATTAAAATCTAAGCATTCTATTGAGTACCTAGAAAGAATTTTTTTACTATGATTTTAATTTTATTGTGAAAGTGACGTCTTAAACCATGTGAATTACTATTATTATCTATGAATAAAAACATTATTGAATATAGTATTAATTTTGGTTCTGTATAATTTGATCGCCAAGGAAAAGTACTCGCTTTGAATCCACGGAGGAATATTAAGAGCTACTTTAACTTTAAATTTAAAGATAAATCTTGATATTATAGTAATGACAATAATCTGACATAATCTAACATCATGTAAAGTACTTACATTTTGGGATCAAAGTTGCCGGTTAGCAGAACCACTACTGGTCAAATGATCGCTGGAGCGTTGTTAATTTCAGTTGGCCAGCTCTTACAGTAAAATAAACATGTTCCTAACAGCGTGTGCTGGTTGTAACATGAATCATTGGACACAAAATGATTTGTCAGATTTCACATTAAATTGTACTACTTTTGAATATGAACCCACTTATGTGGCCACATAGTCCAAGGCGTTACTCTCACAGTAAACTAGAGTTCAAATTATGGAGAGAATGAGGTTCTAATCTCGGTCGTGTGTAATGAGGTTAAAAAAAAAAATTCACTCTTCCTCCATGCATATGGGGGTGCACTTCCTCTAAATATAACCTTCCTAATACCTGAAACCACTAGCGCAATTATTATATAAGCGTATTATCTGAACGGGTAGTAAAACGCGATACTAAGAAAACTATCCATCATTTGTATCTGATGCTATTGTAATGTAATATTCAAAATGTACATGTTTTGAATAAACTCATTCAAAGAGTGTTTGTTGTTTTAAATGTTCGATTGAGCAAACTAATTTTCAATTTTTACATGGTGTAACAGATTTTACTTCTTATTCGCCACACCTGTGTTTACATTATAAACTATGTTGCCCATGTCTGCACAGTTTAATGAATAACCTACTTGACAAGAAACAGGAAAGATTTCAATGATTGTTAGGTCAAAGTATTATTGAAACCACTATATGATTTATTAATTTAAATATTAATTCATTGTTTCTAGCTTTATGTAGTTATATCACAAGCTGACTTCATAGAAATACAATGACTAGGTCCTGGTTAAATTCTGTACCTCAAAATGGTGACGTACCAAACATTTAGTGTATCATATTTAAATAGGCTTACAATATAATTAAATATAATTCTTTCACCACAAAGACCTAAATTAATTTTGGTTAACATCGTGTTATTCTATTAGTCAAATATTTGATAATTTTTTCACGGTTTTATGAGTGAAGGGTGAACGTATTGAAGGGTTCGAAGGGAAAGGGTTAACTCACATGATTGTAGAGGAAGCAAGAGATGTGGGAAGAAATAATAATAAAAATAAAATCGCAAGCAGGCTGTGGCACAATGCGGCGCAAATTAGTTACCGTTGTTCCACTTGAGTGCGCGTAAGTGATGCATGATGGGGTCTGGTTGAAATGCATCATGGAAGTCGGACGCGGCGGGAAGCGATACCATTGGTCGGTGGTGCCGTTGCAGTCCCCACAGATGGCGCGGGGTACACGTATACACATACAATGAGGGTCGGGTTCAGAGAGGTGTGGGGTGAGGTTGGGCTAGTGAACCACTCAACCAAGTAAAATGTCGACTTCATTATTAAAGTTGAAAGGTCATTCAACTGAGATAAAAATGATATACTAATTTTGTGAGGCAATCATGCGCATGCTCGCGTATTATGTCACGTAAAATTTGGTAATTATAAAAAAATAACGAGTATGTCATAACTTTCAATTGAACGACCAATTTATAAAATATAGTCCTATATATAAAAGTAATCTGCAAAATATATCAAATAATATTCAATTAAAATATATCTTTAGTAGTAAACAGTTACGTAACCAACGTAGTTTTTCTTCAATCATAAATACATCTTATTCACTTTTAAGGTTGCTTTTGTCTTAACACTCTTAAAATATTATTTACACTATATTTATTTATTGAACATAGAATATTTATAACTTGTATGCCTCTTACTTATAATCCTAGTTAATATACTTTAAAATACTAGTAATACTAGATACAATACCTAAGATATTTATTTGTAAGACTCTTCCATGTCATGAAATACGAAATTGAAGCCATGATATAAAATTAACGATAACATACTTTTTACGATCAATACCATATGATAGTTTATTTTGCTAGTAGCTGGTTGCTTCCCCCACCAATCTCTCTCAGAGCCGTATTCAAGCTAGCAGGCCATTTTTGTTAGTTTATCCTTTTCTCCATGAAACCCATTGAGTCAAGCTCCAAACTACTTGTTCTTAAATTGTGTTCAGCTTCTAAAGACAGAAATGGAAGTGTAAATAATGAGAAACAAGAATTTTAAGAAATATGCAATTTGGGAAATAGAGAACTCGTGAAATGAAATCCTAACTAATATTATAAATGCGAGTGTGAGTTTGTTTGTTTGTTTGTTTGATACGCTTTCACGCCTAAACTACTTGACCGATAATCATGAAATTTTGCATAAACGTTGTTATGGGTACAGAAAAGGACATAAGGTACCTTAAATCCAGAAAAAAATACTGTTTCCGAGGGATACAGAAAAGGACATAGGGTACATTTCATCCAGAAATAAAGTACTGTTCCTGAGGGATAGAAAAAAAATAACTTTTAGACGGTCGTCCGGAATAACAACTTGGCCTACTGAAATGAACATGAATTGCAATATGATGCCTGGAGTAAGGAAAAAGGGACCTGCGGTATCCCGGAAGAAAATCTGATATCCCGAATTAAAATCTGTTCTCGAGTTACTTTAGGCACATCTATCTTAAATCGATTAATAATAAATCTGTTCCCAAGTTATTTTAGGTACATCTATTTTAAAATGATTAAAAATAATTACATTCAGCTAATTAAGCTCTGTCTGTTCACCCGGTTATGGTAAATGACAAAATTGTCGTAAGAAGTTTGGTATAATACTGTGATGAACTCAAATAAAAACATTATTTTTAATAAAGTGCCTTTAACGTTTAGGACTGTAACAACTCGGTAGATTGCGTGGTATCGATTTGTACTATATTTAATGTACTAAGATTTCATTGCTCCCACAATCCAATAGATGGCGCTGAGGACATTTTAAAACGCGGTATCGTTTAATATTATCTATGGCTATTTTAAACTGTGAAGTTTGGAGAAAGGGAAGAAAGGGAGTTGGGGGACCGTATCGATGGGAAATAATAATACATGTTTGCGACTCATTTGTTTACAAACATTGATTAGTTACCATTTATTCATCTGTGTATAGTCCTACTTTAATAATATTGTAATCGTTTTACATTTTCAGTTTATATTGTTCCTTTTTTTCCTTGAGCGATAGCTTATCATTTATTTATTTTTAGGTTAGTTATCTTACTTCTAATTCTATTTTTTTACCTTTAAGGCAATAGTTTGTTTGTTTTAATTTTTAGGTTATGTATATTTTTTTTTCTTAAAAAAAGTTTTTTTTCTTTTTTGAAATGCCTCGCAAACGTAATTCTAACTTATCCAGGGGCTCATCGCGAGCCCGGGCAGCTAAAATTGCTCGATCCCAAGAATCCTCCGTTCATGCCGAATTAAGGAGGCAAGAACAAGTGAAGCGACAAGCTGCTTTGAGGGCTGGTTAGACACCTTCTCAAAGCAAGGAAAGACTGGAGAACCAAGCCACCCGCCAGGCTTCTAAGAGAGCAACTGAGAAGCCCCTTCAAACACAATTGCATTTGGAGGAACAAGCCAAACGCCAGAGAGCTCTGAGAGCTACTAAACGCTCCTTCAAACGCAGATCCCTTTATATGTACAAGCTGAACGCCAAGCTGCTTTGAGAGCAACTGAGACGCCTCATCAAACGCAATAACGTTTGAATGAACAAACTGAACGCCAGAGATCTTTGAGAGCTACTGAGACGCCTCATCAAACGCAGCTCCGTTTAGATTAGCAAGCTGAACGCCAGAGAGCTTTGAGAGCTACTGAGACTCCTTACCAAACGCAGCTCCGTTTTAGATGAGCAAGATGAACGCCAGAGAGCTTTGAGAGCTACTGAGACGCCCCTTCAAACGCAGCTCCGTTTAGAAGAACAAGACCAGCGGCTTGCAGCCATTAGAGTAACAGAAACTACACAACATTCGTAGGCGATAAGAATCGTTCATGCAGAAATGCAAACCGACTGCCGACGAACTTTTATGCGAAACAGTTGGTCCGTATTTAATAATTCTGTATTTGAATACGGTCCTTTAATTGATTACAAAAATCATACTCTAATTGTTGTTGATTTGAAGAATAAAAAATGTCAGTTTGTGATGCTTTAAAATGGAAAGATGAGCCCGCAGGGATGTGTTGTTCTAATGGCAAAGTTTCCCTTCCTTTACTTGGTGAACCAGAACAACCTCTGAAAACTCTATATTTTTGAAAACTCTATATTTATATGATGCAAATGAATCACGGTGCTTTTTAAATAGAATTAGAAAGTATAACTCATGCTTTCAAATGACATCTATTGGAGTAGATAAGGAGATAAGAATGCCCGGGTTTTCGCGAACCTTTACCGTACAAGGTCAGATATATCATCAAATTGGTTCACTTTTGCCAACAAAGAACGAACAGCATAAATTCTTCAAAGTTTATTTTATGGGTGATGAGGAAAATGAAATAAACCATCGTTGCCTATACATTCAAGGAGTTTAAAGAGATACGGTATTAAAAATTCAAAGAATGTTACATAACCACAACATTTTGATAAATAAATACTTTTAAAACTGCAATAGAGAACTGGCATCAAGAAGATTATAAGGTTTTCTTCCATGCTGATCGAACTCAACGTGGCAAACATGAGAGGCGCTATAATGCACCCACAATTAATTAAGTTGCTGTCCTGGTGAGTGGTGACCAGTTATCTTCACGAGACATAGTGTTACGAGCACACGATAATACACTTATACACGTAGCCGATACTCATAAGTTTTATGATTCTTTGCAGTACCCATTAATTTTTAGTAAGGTACAGTCTGGATACCATTTTGATATTCCACTCATTAGTCCCACTACAAAACAGCCAGTTCCCAATAAAAATGTTTCATGCAGGGATTTTTACGCCTATCACATGATGCTTCGAGAAAATGACTTTAACCTCCTTCCGCGGTCAAGACAGATCTTTCACCAATTTTGAGTAGATATGTACATCAAAGTAGATAGCGAACGTTTTCGTTACATTTCTTTAAACCAGAAAAAACTGTGAGCTGAAAATCACATTCACCTGCAAGATGCGATTAGCATGGATGATAATATAAACCCCAACAATTTAGGCATAATGGTTATTCTTCCCTCTACTTTTGTGAACAGCCCCCGCTATCTGCATGAACACACACAAGACGCTTTCGACTATGTGCGCACTTACGGCAGGCCTGACTGATTTGTGACTTTCACCTGCAATCCCTCATGGAAGGAAATAACAAAAGAGCTTATGCCCGGGCAAAGAGCTACTGATCGACATGACTTAGTTGCCCACGTGTTTCGTTTAAAGGTCCAAAAACTAATGAATGTTATTACAAAGGGAGAAGTATTTGGAAACGCCCAGTGCCACATGTATTCCAGTGAATGGCAGAAACGAGGACTGCCACATGTGCATATTATTATTTGGTTGCAAGAAAATCTGCGTCCTAACCTAATAGATAACATAATAAGCACCGATATTCTGGATCCAGAACAAGATAAGAATTTGCACGATACCGTAGTCAGAAACATGGTTCATGGTCCCTGTGGGGTACGCAATCCAACATCACCTTGCATGAAAAATGGAAAATGTACAAAAAAATTCCCCGAGAGCTGCTAAAGGAAACAGTGCACAATAATAAGGGCTACCCTTTATACAGACGAAGAGCACCCAAAGATGGTGGTAGAAGTGTTACTGAACCGTTACGCCTAATTAGGCGTGTCCAAATACAAATTATACAAATTATACAAATACAAATTATAATAAGCAAGAAGAAAAAGTTTAGAGTGTGCTGGGTGAGTGAAAAGGCAAAGTAAAACTGGGCAAGACCTAACTGGAGCCTAGCACACGCAATAAGCACTATTGCGGGACTCGTCCCTGTGGTCACCCTCAAACTCAATAATACATGTCATTAACCAGAAACGTGACTGCTCCTCTGTTTTGAATATTAGATAACATATTGAAGTTGTAGTAACCTACCTAAGGATGAGTATATAAAAAGGTAAAATACAAACATAATAGTCTAGAGAACTTTTATTTAGATTCAACAAGATATGGATAACAATTTATTTAAAGCTATAGTTTCAAACAATTTATAGAATACAATATACGCAACCTTGCGTCATGGCCTCTTAGGGAGGTCGCAGTACGTATAGGCGAAAAGCTTCGCTAAAAACTTGGTTAAGCCAAAAAACACAATGACTGACTCTAGACAATAACTTTAATATAAACGTCAATGTTCAACCTAAAAATATTGAGTTATTTCCTGTCAGTCGTTCATTATCTCCTTTTCCCATAAACAAAAATATATATATCTATATATATAATATTCCAAATTACAGAAAGCAAGGTTGACCTTAGTAAAATAAACCCATAATAACTCGCCAGCTCTAAACTAATATTTACCTAACACTTAGTCGTCATGGCGGCTATCACTAATTTCTCATACGCGCTGATGGCGCCCAATATCCTAAGTTCAAGAGAGAACGATTAAACATTAAATATAAACAGAGCAATTAAAGATGTTATATTACAGTAAGCCCAAGGCCAAAACCTAACGTCTAACATGGATTAATATAAAGTAAGGTCCCTAATGCTTAAAAAGGGGAATAATTAAACTAAATATATATGTCGCTAGATATTCTATTATTGCCCAATTCTTAAACTTAATATTCAAAACAAACATCATGGGCAAAGTTAACAGTTACAGTATGTCGATATTAAAAATAATCTTAAGTGAGAAAAGTATATTCTAGAAACAATGTCTTTTCATTGGAGTTCGTTATTATCAAAAATAAATACAAGTCCAAAAGATATCTTATAGAAAACGACACCATATCTCAGCCCATTTAAGAGATAAAAGCTTAAGTCTGCAATACTCATCAAAAATAAATACAAGTCCAAAAAAGACGCAATATCTCAGCCCATATAAAAGATAAAAGCTTAAGTCCGCAATACTTGATGCAAATAATACGTGTAAATATTAAAGTTAGAGTTTTTTAAGATGAAGAGTCGAAAATGAATTTAGAATAATAAATATAACGCCGAAAAAGAATTTGTCTTACATTGTTAATATTCGAAGCCGTAGCTTAGCACAAGCTACTTCCAAAGCCAGTCCCAGAATGGCGCTTATTCCACACGGTCACACTTATATACAAAAAGCACAGCTTACGGCACACGGAGTGAATGGAAGGTAAGGGGGGGTATTCCAAAGAATATAAAGAGCCGTGGAATGTTCTACTACCCTCTAGGTGGCAGGCTTGAGCATAGGTGGAGTGTCTCTTCTTCCTTGTTGAAGATCTTTGTTGCGGGAAGGTCGTTGCAAAAAGTTGGACAGGCGTGGCTTTCAGTACGTTGTATTCAGTCGTGTCGTTCGTGTGTGTAGTCGTGTAGACGATCCGACCACCGGCGGACTTGGTAAAATTGGTGAGTTGATTGTTATTGTTTGTTTTCGGCTAGTTTGTGGCAAACAATGCTACATTACTATTCAGACTCGCAGTGGGGTGGTCCAACTTTTTGATAATAGCTGGGTTTGCCGTATTCACCCATTCTATGTAAAGTATTTAATGCCCACATTAATGTAGTAGCCCGAAACTCTGTTCGTGCTATTAAATATATTTGCAAATACATTAATAAAGGGAGCGATCAAACGATCTTCAATCTGCGTAACGAAGGTGTAGCGTAAACTCTTAACGAAATACAAACCTATCAAACAGGGCGATATGTCAGTAGTAATGAGGCAGCGTGGCGTCTCCTTGGTTTACCCTTACACGAAAGACATCCGACTCTTACACATCTTGCCATACACTTAGAAAATGGACAGCGTGTTTTCTTTAATGAGAGTAATTTCCAGGAAAGGATTTCATCTCCTCCTAAAACCATATTAACTGCCTTTTACCAGCTTTGACAGACAGATACTTTCGTTAAAACATTATTGTATTCCCAAGTCTACCGTTATTATACATGGAACACCTCAATAAAGGAGTAGAAACGCCGCGTTCAAGGTACGCCTGTTGAAGATTTGCCAGGGGTTAAATCATCAGATGCTCTTGGTCGTGTCTACACCGTCCATGTAACGAAATTTGAATGCTTTTGTCTACGCATGTTATTGCATCATGCTCGAGGTTCAACTAGACCTTAAAATTATCAACGGTCAGGAATGCGGAACATATAGAGAAACATGTGAAGCTCTACGTTTGTTAGAGAATGATAACCACTGGGACGAAACTATGGAGGAATCCGTGCAGTGCCGATCACCAGACAAAATAAGGGAACTTTACGCAACCCTCATATCATCTTGCAGTCTTTCCAATCCTCAAACGCTGTGGGTTAAGTACAAAGAGTACATGGTGGAAGATATTTTGTGGCGGCTACAGCAAGTACATGCAGATATGACTTTTAATGAGCACATCTACTACGAATCGCTGACGAAAATAGAAAACAAGGTTATGACAATGACGGGGAAGAAGCTTCAAGATTTTAGAATGGTAAGCCCTCGACGATCAGATGAAAATGACTTAAACAATGAAATTACTCGAGAATTAAACTATGATTTCACAGCATTGCAACAGAAAGTAACCGAAATAGTTCCTAGGTTGCTTCCAGAACAAAGTCACGAATTTCAACAGCTGTTATGTCAAATAGAGTCAGGGAATGGTGCACTCCTCTTTCTTGACACCCCTGGAGGAACAGGGAAAACGTTTTTGCTGAACTTATTAAAGACGTTCATAAGAAAAGACCAGAAAATTGCTGTTGCCGTGGCTTCCTCCGGTATAGCAGCTACACTACTGAATGGCAGCCGTACTGCACATTCCGTTCTAAAATTGCCATTAAGTCTTGCACTTGCACAGGAAGTGTCACCCATCTGCAATTTCAGAAAAAATAGCTCTCGAGGTATGAAGCTACGACAATGTAAACTTTTAGTGTGAGATGAAAGAACGATGTCCCACAAAAAAGCTATAGAGGCGTTAAACCGAACTCTTCAGGACTTGCGAGACAGTACAGATATTATGGGAGGAATGGTAGTTTTACTGGCTGGTGACTTCCGACAAACTCTACCGGTGATCCAGAGGGGCACACATGCAGATGAAATAAAAGCCTGTCTCAAGTCATCAAGATTGTGGGCAAAAATTAAGAAATTCAGCCTAACAACGAATATGAGAGTCCACATTTATAATGACGTAGATTGAGGACATTACGCAGAAACACTATTGAAAATTGGCGATGGACGTTTAAACACGGATGCTGAAGGTTGTATTTTATTGACAGGGGAATTCTGTAATTTGGTGGAAAATGATGTGGATCTCATTGCTAAAGTTTACACAAACTTACAACTAAATTTTAATTGTGATCACTGGTTGTGTCCAAGAGCAAAACTTGCACCAAAAAATGAAATCGTTAACAAAATTAGCACTGACATTTTGAAAGAGGTGCAGGGAGAAATAAAGGAGTATTTGTCAATAGATACAATCATGGACACAGAACAGAGCACTTCATATCCCTCTGAGTTTTTAAATTCTCTGGAGCTATCGGGTGTACCCTCGAATAAACTACAATTGAAATTAGGTGTACCAGTTATGCTTATGCGAAATTTAGATGCACCCCTATTATGTAATGGGACGAGGCTTCTGATTACACTATTAGGGCAAAATATAATCTCTGCCACCATTTTAACAGGGGTGGGAAAAGGGAAAAGTGTAGTCATACCGCGATTCCCAATAATCTCCACTGACCTACCATTTCAATTCAAAAGACTTCAGATTCCAATCAAACTTAATTTTGCTATTACTATTAACAAAGTGCAAGAGCAAACATTGCAGGTAGAAGGGGTGCATTTGGGAAAGCCATGTTTTTCCCATGGCCAGCTATATGTAGCATGTTCGCGTGTGTCCAATGCCCAGAATTTGTATTTATTTGCGCCAAATGGAAGGACATACAACAAAGTATATAGGAGCGTCCTAAAATATTGATCTATTCTGTTCCCTTGATTGCAATGGCCAAGAACATGCGGAGTAAATAAGGGATGTTAATTAACTATAGGTAAAATTTAAGATGGATTGGGATTTTCAATTCGCGGCAAGGCATAACCTATGACTCTACTGACACACAATCCACTACTTCTTTTCTACTCCTACACTTAATCCTTATTTATATTGTGTTGTTTGTATGTCTCTTTATCTCTACCTGTATTGACCAACAACCTGAACAAGTTCATATTTTTTATTTTCATACTTCCTGTGTCAACCGACAACCTGAATTTATTGACAAAATAAACATTAACGTGAGCGAAGCCGTGGGCAAAGGCTAGTGTGTATATACATATGTATATGGGATTGGCCGCAAGCCATGAAAGTTAAACCAAGTCAATCATATCTCACTTAAAAGTTCTCGACAGAATAGAGTGAGTTCTGCCAGTGTGTGAACAGGATTATTGCAGTGTTGTATACTGTACTACGGATTGGTAAAAGGTTGTGCTTGATAGTATAAAATATAATTTATCTCCTAATAAAAAGAGTGTTGTGTAATATAGTTGGGTAACCCCAATAACCAGAATTCTGATCTTAAACTATTGCTTGCAATAGTGAAATGAGTGTTAATATTAGGTATACAACTGTGTATTTTAACTAAGCAAATCATAACACTTGACCAAAGGGCATTGTAAGTTATGGGATTTATCTAGTAATGATATCCGAGTAGCGTTTTTTATAAATATATCAATTATTTATATTATTAATTAATTATATTAGTAAACTGTTCCATGTAAGCCTAGTATCAAAAAATATGACAAAATTTCGCATGTGTGTGAAGACCCCATAAGGGCCGGAACTTGGGGAGGAATGGGTGTACCAACCCCTCCTCTCCAATTCCTCATTCCCTTATAGGGTGAACCAGGAGAATCAAGGTTTAGCAGAAGTTATAAAACAATTTACCTAGTTTGAACTAAGTTGAATACTCATCCTTTATTTGCATGGATTAAGAAATATCATTCCCGCATGCGTGTCACTAGCCTTTATTTATGTTTATTGTTATGTAGTTATGTAGTAGAACGGTGAATAATATAAGCCTATCTATAAGCAAACCTTTCATTCAAACCAGTTCAGATGCTTTGAACAATCAAAATATTGCTATACGCTTTTGTGGTTTTTACCTAACATATTTAATCTGGACATGACGTCATTCTGACCCTTCTGGATAAAAACGTTCCAGCACCCATTAAGGTTCCCAAGTTATTGTAACAATATTTTAAAAACTCGATCCTAAAAATTTATAAACTTTTACAACGCTTTTGAGATATAAGTTCCATCAGCACGCGTCAATATTGTGATTTAAAAATTTACAATGTAATTAATTATTCTTAGTTGAAGAGAGATTCTTAATAAAAATCCTCTTCAAAGAAATTTTTATTCAAATTGAGGTTTATAAGTGTGCGTCATCATATGATATAAATATTTATACTAATAATATTTGAAAAAGCTATTTTTGTTGATATTAAGAAATTTCTTTATTAAAAAGCAGCTTTCATTTATTTATTTTTTCCATTGAACGTGGAGCTTCAACTTTTCCGCTTAATATGTTATGGTATATGAATATGAAATGAGCTTACACATGTTTTTGGTGCACTCACCTGAATTNCCCCCCTCCATTCATCCTTCCTCTCGTGCACTTCTCATGGCATCAGTCAGCATTCAAGAGTCACCCACTTTCATTTTTCTTAGACTAAACGCCCCACAGGGAGGAAACAAACTCCTTTGCAAACTATGGCCGATTTAATCTCGGCCCGTTTTTAGGTAAAAAGAACGGAATTGAGATTTATGCCTAAAGATGTAGGGAAGTAAAAGAGTAGAATCTCCTTGCACTCTTCCTTTGGGAGAGGGAGGTTTGTAAAGAGGGGGTAAGAGGGAAGGAGTGAAGACTGTGGACCTTCTTATCTACAAGTTTATAGCCAAATAAGTTTAGGAAGGGAGCTGAAGTCGAACAAGAGACGGAAGAACCACATCGGATTATTTGTAGCCTAAGGAAATTGGTGCAGAAAAGGGAAAGGACCAACTTTTTTTTTTACCATAATAAGGGTGAATATTAGATTTTTTTTTCTTAGTTTCCCATGAGACTTGAAAAGAATGTTGTCTACTGCCCATAGCATATTTACATGTCTTGGTTTAGATGAATCTTTTGATAGTCTTGGCAAACAAGTTTTCTTTTCTTGTATGTGTGTTTGTGTAAATTTTCGTTGGAGTTTCCTATGAGAATTCATTACAAGAATATAGCTGGATCGTCCAATGCCTAAAAATGAGTTTAAAAAAAAACATGTATACACTATTATGGTCTTCTACAAAATTATCCATCTTGTTTGCAATGGATGGTTTTTGGCTGTATCTTTCATGTCCTTTCGCAATAGATTATAGATAGACCTTATTACCAAATATATTTAGTATTTTGAATGGACGTAAAAACCATATCTAAATGAGAATAAAATAATATTTGAATTAACTTATGGTTAAGCTTAATATATATGTTTTTTAAAATATATATCATAGGAGTTTGGTTAATTTTGGTTATAATATCCTAAACCTACTCTACTTTGTGCATAATAAAGCCTCTATATAATCATGGTCTGTATGCTTTTTTGAATGGGTGGTGATCATCATAGCTGTAAACAATTAATAAAATATATAACACATTCTATTTAAAATCCCATCAATATAAGAAATGGTTTTAGCAAAACTATTTGACAAATAATAAACTAAAAATGATCTTATTATATTAAAACACCAACCTGAGTGTAAAAGTCATTTTTAGTAGGTGATATAACATACATGGTCTCAGAGTGGTTAGTTTAAATTTAACACAAAATACATCTCAACTTTATTCGGTGGGTAAAAAGAAAACTTTTAACAGTTAATCTATGAGTAAATTTTGGGCAGACCCGAATTGCTCCAATTATTAAGGGATTAAAAACTGTTTACTGATCCAGGACCCAAATTGCGCCAAGTCAACTTCAGGTAGTTGGTGGGGGGGTGGGGGGGTCGAACAAATAAAGAACTTCGAAAACAAGCTATAGCCACGTCATGTCTTTCCTCCCTTTAGTAAAGTAATGTAAAGACGCCCTAAGTGCCCCCAAAAAAAGACTTGTAACAGTAGTATTGACATCCGTCTGTCCAATACTTATTAATGGTCTCGACAACAGTGTATTTTTTATTTATTTTTTCGGGTTTTGTGTGAACTGCGATAATATTATCGGTAATTATTGATATGGAAAAGGGAAAGTTCTGATTGTCTATAATAAATATATGTATCGACAGGTGAATCAATTAAAGTTGACGAGGGAAGAGAGGTGGAGGGAGATGCACTAAAAATGACTGCAAGGCTAAAATATTTACTCTTGGTGATATTTATTCAAAGTGTATATCTGGAGAGTTTTTTCTAAATGATGAATAGAGCTGTATAATCGATCTTCAGAAAATAGTTGAACTATGGGCAGTTTACTAATGATTAATTTGAAAATAGTTTAAAATTTCTCAAAAATATCTTTAACAATTTTGATTTGAACATAGGCTACGCTTTGGGTGTATTTAAGATGACAATTAATACTGTTTATTTGGTTTAGTGGGGCAAAGTTATTTTAAGGGTAGTAGATGACTAGTTTTCAAAAACTCAAAATATTTTTAACGATTTTTTTTTAAATCGGAGTGCATTTATAATGAATAATAACATTGTGAGGGCCTACTTAGTTTTGGGTAAAAAAACTATTTCAAGGATAGTTTTTTACCCCCTTGGGTGGCCGAATGGTCTGAGGCTCAACTCTCGCATTAGACTGGTCCTCGAGACCGGAGAGGTTGGGGTTCGAACCCAGCCGGGTGCACTGAGGTGGTTTGATCCTAAGTGGTTTCCCATTTTCTCTCCACGCAAATGAGGATGCACTTCTTATAAATACAACCTTCCCAATCCCTAACCCATTATAGTAACTAGTACATAGGCTATAGCCCGAACGGGCAGTAAGACGTATTGCTAAAAAAAATAATAGTTTTTGGTGACTAGTTTTCAAAAACCATTAGCAAATGGTGCGCTTAGTAAAATAAAACAAACATATGGTAAACAAATATAAAACACTCAAATTAAAAATATTAGCCAAATAAAATGATTTATTATTTGGTTTTAACACAGAGATCCATATAAGTGTAGTTATCAAATCGTCGAATGATATTGTCTCAGCTGACCCATTAATTAAAAAGTGAATATACGCTATGATAAAGTATCTGCGATTCTGTCGTAGGCCTACTTTTTATTTGTTATTCTTGGCTATTTTAAACATATGCCGGCCAAAAAAAGTGAAATGTTTTCCTGTCTGTGTGGGTGTCATCACATTTTTGTACAT
>CABFOV010000035.1:146010-171531 GCA_902141375.1 Timema poppense | reverse complement strand
GGGGGCTCTTTTAAACTCTTGGTGCAATTCGGGTCCAAGCTAAGAGAATTGGTGCAATTCGGGCAAGCCCTAAATTTTTCTTAAAATTTGATTGTTTTTGAATTACGTTTTAGTGTATTTATAGTGCTGCCATTTAAAGATAAATATTACTTTAAATATATCAGCTGTTATAACTAATATTCTTAATGCACATGGGCCAGTGCTATAATCAACAAATTTTCCTAATAATTTATTTATGGGATGTTGATGAAATGTTGATGGATGTCTACGTCTTATGACACCCCGAACCCTAAAAATTGCTCTTTGCAATGCTGTCTATGTGTCTATTTGAACTTAAAATTAAGAGTAGCTTAATAAAGGGCGAAAAGATAAAAAGTCAATTTGCTCAAAATTGGCTTTAATGATTTTGATTAAAATTCGTATATAGGCGTTGTTTAAAATTATAAATAAACTGTCGTTTTTCATTTTACCATGAAAATTACTTTTAGGATATTTTACAGAAGCTGAAATTTCTATATCTACACAGCTATTTGAGATACTTAATAACTTATCATTGCAAAATTGTGGTACTATTAAAAATAAAAACTTTTATATGAAATCTATTTTTATAAAACCAACCGTTTCTGAAATACTGGCAAATATTTTAATACAATTTTGTGAGCTTTAGTTGTATAGCGATACTACTTAAGTTTTAACGCAATAGTTCTCCAATACCATAGAGTGTTTGAATATAAGTAAGTCTCTAATAAAGCTCGTTATTTTTCCTTAAACCTCATAAGAGAAATGTTTGTGAATAATGATATATCTTTATTTTGGACTCAATAGTCAATATTTCCATATTTTATTGGTCAAAATTTATAAATGATGAATTTAATAGCAATGTGATGACATGAATATGTGCAACCCCTAATAAAATGTCGAACATGTTAACTGGAAGTTGAAATTTTAATACGAAGTGTTGACCCTTGTGGACCCAATATTGATATTTTTTTTTATCGGTCCATTAATACTAATGAGGACATTAGTTCTTTAAAAATAAAATTATAGAATTTAAAACCGGGACTCAAATAATGAATTCATAGATATAGTGCAATATAGGCTTGGGTTTGGTAGTGTATATTATTTCGTTTCACATATATTACGAATTATGAGTAATTATCTCTATTCTTAAACCATAGAGTGAGAAAGTCCGTGTGGAGTTCCGTACCATTTATTTTCTTGTAATTTTATGTAAGAGACCATGTTTCACAGCCATACAAAACAACTGGTTAAACAATTGTTTATATATTCTAATGTTTACATTCCTGGACAACCGGCAATACTTTAACAACTTACTGACCGAGTATTAATATGTATTTTTCAATCTTTTATTTAAATTTTTTGTAACACCACATTGTATTACTCGTTCGGGCTATACGCAAATATAAATATACTAACTAATATTCTAGTGTGTTGGGATTATTAAAATTGAATGTATAGAAAGTTTTCATGGAGAGAGAGTGGAAAACCACATAGGAAAACACTTTCAATAGACCTGAATGGTACTATTTCTCCTAATTCCCGATTATAGGAAGTCTGGTCTATCTCAAGAGTAAAGGTTTAGACCATGCGACCAACGGAGTGGGTATTGTTGTTGTTGTTGTTGTTGTTATTATTATTATTATTATTATTATTGACATCATCATACCTACTAACATATTGAGACACTTGTCAGCTGGAATAACACTTGAATTGAATTTTATGAAGACTTACTTATAACCTCACCAGGAATTTGAACCAGACCATAATTACCATAAATTTTTAATGAAAAATTCCCTGTTCTTTCCTTCTTTTTTTTCTAGAAACAATCCCGATTTGTTCAGGCTATTTATATTGTAGTATATTAAATATAAATATATTTTTTAAACTCACTTTTGTGAAGTCATTGATGGCTATAATTCGTTGAAGTGTTCAAGAAATTGATAATAAATGTAGATAAATATCAGATATGTTTAGTAAACCGCGATTGTCCTTTATATCGGTGACTAATGAATTTCCTAATCATTTATTTGTTAAAATTTGATTGGCTCTCAGTAGAAGTTTGTACAGACAATTCTTAAGAAGATTAAATTTGATATAAATCCTACTAGGCACTACTGACTGTGCTATACAGGCCTACGTACTGGGACTATGTGAGCAGAAAAATCTATTACTGTAGGGTTGGTGACTTTTACGGATTACGGATATTACTTATACCGAGTATAAAACGGGCTTTTAGTCTAATTAATAGTTTTCTGGAATAAATAGATGTTGAAGTTGAATTTTTATCATTGATGGATGATTTTTTTCTGAAGTTTCACCAACATTTTTTTAAGACTATAAATTGCAAGAAAATTTCAACGTGCCTAAAATATATATTTTTTATCTCAAAACGCTTTATCTGAATAGGTTCAACAAATGACATGTCCAGAAAATTCAAACTATCATATTCTACAGCAAATATCTGTATATTAGGAAATTTGGTGTTGTCTGATCTAGAGCTAACATAGTTTGTAAGTCGTGTGATGATATAATTAAACTGTTTGTAATATAAACATAAATAAAAGTGTTTTTTTACGTTGCTAACATTTCTGGTTATTTCTAGAGAAATTTTGGATTGTAAAATTAGATTCCTAAGGAAAGCGCACTTATAACTATAAAATTGTTTAACCTTGAAAATGCTTAAGAGATGTAATTTAAAATTATTTTTAAGTATTTAGATAACATTAGGGACTAGGTGGTCAGAGTTTTGGATCACAAACCCTGGATACTCTAGTTATAGTTATTTCTGTGCCGACAAAGATATTTGCTATTTCAATATGATTTTTAGTCTGCTTTACAACAAGTGAATGTCAGGGCGATAGGACTTGGTGTCTAGTATTAGAAGTACTATCCTTGTTTAAGGTTAATTTGTGAGTCATGTGTCAACATAATCTGAGTTTATAGAGTATACGTTTAATACTTATTACATAAAAATTTAAAAAGGCCCACATCAGCGGGATCATGGACTAGCCTTCAAGTTCATCCATTTTGGTTTTCCGATGCCAGAATGGTCAAAGCCCATGTCCCAGTTAGGTTAGTTGAAAGTGATTTTTTTTTCTAAATCGTTCCCCACTTTCCATCCGTTCAAATTCGAGTAAATTTTCACTAAAGTTGTACGATTTGTATTTATTCACTACTAGAATAATTCAAATATGTATTTCTGTAGCCTGGACGGGTATTAAGATTAATTGCAAAAACAATCTATAAAAATCCATGAGAGTAAAACCAGTAAAGTATGTATCATTACCAACACAGCTAAAACATTACCTTCCAATGAGATTTTATTAATTTGGAGGATAAATTACCCTTGAATATAGAAGCTCTAGCAATGACCTATTAGAATATGCCTTAATGACTAATCATTGTGACGACACAAAAATAATTCTGCCATCTGCAATGATGTTCCCATGGAGCTACATTTTCACTGGCGACGGTAAAGAGATTTGTCAAAATATTGAATGTGGATAGAGGAGGGGGCGGATTTATAAACGGGGAGAGAAAGTAACCCTAAAATCATGACGAATAGAATTTTTGACTGGAGGAGATAGTTTACTCCTCCATCTTTCTGTAAATCAAGAAATGATGATATTATACAACTAAAAGGGAATTTTATTTTATTTCATGATGCAACTTGGTCAAAGTAAGAACTAAAGGATTCTAATATTACAGACGACAGGGATATGTTTAAAATAACTATATCATAAAAGCCATAACGTTAGTAGAGACACATAAAGGGTGGCATGCGTTGAGGATCGACCCCATTATGGTTAACTAAATTGCATTCCCCCTTCATGGAAATATTTGTATAATTCCTCTGTTTTAGCTGTCAAAGTTGTATTTGTTCTATTAAAATATCCTGTTTAACTATTATTTGCCCACATTTTAAATATGTGGATAGCTCTGACGGGTAATATGACGTGGTGCACAAGCACACAGGGATAATTTCCAAGCTGGCACACCCAAGTAGGCGCATTGAACTTAACAGAGAATGACAACATAAAGATAAACATAATAATTTCTAGTTAATATTTAGCACCGCGTCTTACTACCCGTTCGGGTTATACGCTAATTTCTAGTTGTTCTCTTTCAATGCATTTTACTATCAAACTACTCTATTCATTTTAATTAATTTACTGGATTGTGGCATTCAATTTTCGTTAACATTATGTTAGCATATTTTTGTATTTTATATAAGATAATAATTTCCAATACTAAATATTAACCAGGGTTTATTATTTAAATTTAATATTGGAAGGAAGCTTCGAACTGTAATTTTAGTTTTTATATTTTTTATAAGGAAAAAAAAGGAATTCATACAAACATGACTTATAAAAGTGGTAAGGAAATTTATATGAGTGGTCCAATACGCAAGCCAGTAGTCATCTTATTATTGTGACGTGGGAGAAATGAAGGTCACAATGAGGGTAGACACTTTTACGACAATGTGATGTAATGTAAACTTTATAAAACTGGTATTAGCTCCTTTAAACCCACTTTTGTGGCCGCATGGACTAAGGCATCACGATTGCAATAGACTAGACTGTCGATTATGGGTAGGTCGTGGTTTGAATCCCAGTTGGGTGAACTAAGGATGTTTTATACAAAATTGTTTTTCCACTCTCCCTTCTCAAAAATAGTGGTACATTTACTATAAAATCATTCTTAATCATCCTTAACCCATTAATGTAATTAGTATATAGTCTTATAGCTCAAACGGATACTAAGACTTTGTAATAAGAAAAACCTTTTTAGTATATTTTTTATAAAATAAGTACTTTCCTTTTAAGAAAGAATTATGACAGTGTAATAGCGCCTTTAGTCACATTTATAAGTATGAGATACACAAAGTAGAAACTAAATTGTTGGAGAATGTTAGCCCATTCTCAGGAGAACGGGAAAAGTAAGGTCAACTCTTCCAACAACGCCAGTTTTTGCGCCCTACTTACTTAGTGAAAGTAGGTTTTAAGGGTAGCAGGTGCGTTCCCAGCTTAGTTTAAGGGCTGTGGTGGGGTGTGAGGGGATGGAGAGGATGCTTTTAAGAGAATCTTTAAGGGGGAAGTTGGAGGAAGCAAATTAAGATAGAGTAGGGAGGGTTTGGGGATGGGGAGAGACTTCTCCAAAAGTGCGCCTTCTCTCACATTCAGCGGCGCCCCCTCCCCCTTCTCCGTTTCACCTGCAGTAGCTTTAAAGTCCATCACACTACTTTATGAGACCAATAAACACTTGGGCAGTCGCGAACCTCGAGCTGTGTTTACCCGACGGCCTTTCATAACCTACAAGAAAGGGTAGGGATAGAGTGAAAGGGATGTGATGGGTGGCCATAAATCCACACTCAAATCAGTGGAGTATGTGGGATTGTGAAGTGAAGGGATTGTGCGCTTCATAGCTACGAGGGGGTGTGAGGTATTGTGAACAATGGATTGGTTATAGAAACTATTTAAAGGTGTTTTATTTTCACGGTATGGTAAAAAAACTAGGAGGATTTTCTTTTAGCAAGATGAAATGATTTTTATATCAATAACAGTATATAATATGTTTAAATAGCGTAAGTTAATTTAATACAATATTAGTCTACCTATTGTATAACCAAATTGTATGGATCCATTGTTACGGGCCATAGTGATATAGTGTTGTTACGTCAACTAAAAACTTAGAATGAAAAAAAATTATATAATAAGAAAACCCCAAAAACGTGTATATTTTGTGGTTAGTTAGATCAAATAAATAAAAACAAAAAATATTCTTATTGTAAGCTTTTTATTTATTTTTTAATAAAGTATAATATCGATACCATTCAATGTAAAGATGAAGTTCGGATGAAGTTACATACCTATGTAAGTCTTAGAGCAGTAGTAAATTAAGTTAGGATGATATGAGAGGAAGGGAAGGACATGAGTCATCCAAAGGCTCCTCATGAACCCAGTAAATTAAATAGTATGTATAGTGACACTTATAGAAGATAATATAGTTTTAAGAAAATACCAGGACAGGAATTGATACCGTACACCAATGGATTAACGACTCACTTCACTGCTCTACCAACTGAGTTGTACATGGACTTGTCTAAGACCGAGACACGTACCTATTGACTTCTCTCCCAAGACTCCAGAGACAGTAGTATAAACAACGTCTAATAGAGCCCCCTGGATATTAAGTAGCTTTAGTAAGAAACCATGCCATGAACAACGCCCTGTTTAGGCGAGTTAACACGTGGAAAATAAGGAGTCAGGTCAACTGAGGCGGTTAATTGGTAGCTTTCATCATTATGAATCAGCACATAAAAGTGGTGTTCACATATTTACAAGAAGGGAGTCAAACCCAAATATATTTACCAGTTCTGGTCCTTGTGCAGATTCTTTCAATTTTTTATTTATCTGCCATCACTCTCCCATGGAAAAATTATGTATTTTAAAAAATTCAACAAACTAAAAGCTATTTATATTTAAAAAATACAAAACACCTTGGCTAAAAATGTTAGAAAAGTTAAAATAGAGAATTTTTAGAATTCAGATGAGTTGTAGAAAGAAGGTCATAAAATATAATGTAAAACAAGTAGATTCTTTAGAACCAGTAAGAACCTTTATAGTACTAAAATATATTTATTTAAATTGCAGTTCTGGTACTGGTTCTGGTTCCTTAAAATAACCGTCAATTTCTGTAATTGGTTCTGGTTCCGGTTCCAGTTCTTGTCATACTGCCTTCCTTCAAGTATTTAAGGCAAGTCCATTTGTAGTCTAGACTTTAAACGTTAACAATAAAATGTAAAATATAAAACACAAATAAAGCTCCATTCGCACGAACTAAATGTCAGCTAGAAGTGATTACAAACCTGCTCAAACCTGTCGAGTAAGCCCTCAGGTAGCCAGGGGCGCTGCACCGGCGGGGTGGGGTTGGTTAAAAGCCTAAAGGTTGGGAACTTGGTAATATTCTAGATCTGGAGTTGGGAAATACTACGATTATTCTGTACCCCATTACTTTATACAAGTTTGTATACAAACTTGTACATGCAAATTTAAAAGCTACCCACACTACAAAAAATCCCAACTTCAAAAATCGTCAAACATTTAAAGGAGATTCCTTGTTTAGTAGATTCTAGAAATCCTAACTTGTCAAGTAGTCTAGTAACACTGTTTTCAGTAGGCAGAGACAACGACCAGTCAGTGTATGCCGAGTTCAGTATGGAAACGAATCATAAGGGGATATGAGCTACCCAGTGGCAAAACTTCACTCAGACAGCAATGCTTGAAGTGGCAGCATTGTCATCTCTCAGCCAATATTTTATTTATGGTTTAGTGATTTTAGTTGTAACTTCGTGGCTTCTAGACTGTCACAGTTTTATGATTCAAATTATCATGTTTTGTACAGACAATGCCTTAATTAGGGTTTTATTAAAATTTGAAAGCATAAATGGAGTGAATGTTACGCAAAATTTTATTATTTTGAGGACATTGAGGTTAGTATTAATGTTTTACTTCTGAAATAAACACTAAGTTTTCTAGCAAGTATCCATACTAGTATGAAATGAACAGTACTGATGTATCTTATTTCATTGTTTATTAAAAGTCTTTTGTGAAAGAAATTTAAATAGGTTCAACGCAACAATGAAGGGAGAGGAGTAATAGGGCTGTGTTACATTGTTAAAACTCTTATAATTTTTCATTTGCTTAAGTAGACTACATTAAACCATTTTTTTTCTTCACATTTTAACATTTTCAAATTTGAGATAAATTTTTAAATTTGTTATTTAGTGTTCGATTTGAATGAAATTTCTTATAACCATGTTGTTTAGCGTGCTGATTTCGAATTTACCATAAGTTATTTAATAAAATGTCAGGGGTAGCCCCTTCACCCTCACACGCTAAATTACAATATGTTTTGAATAGTTTATTGACGTACTCGTATTAACATTTTAGGGCAACTTACATGCGGTTATGAAGCAGGACATTGGAACAGAGGTATCAAAATACTATAGAAATAACGATAAATTCAATTTTTTATTGTTTTATTTTACAGTTGAATATGATTTTAACTAAACATGGCCAAATTGCTAAGTTTTTGATAAAGTGACGAGCGAGTTCTACCTTTCAGGGAGCTTAGTTAAATATTGCTTCCAACTGTGTTAAAAATAAAGCAGTGGCTCCCAACTCAGAGGTCGCAGCGAGTTTTGGGTGGGGTAACAATATAGAGGGTTTATCTTTATATTTACATGTTCAAGGATTTTAATGAGTATAAGAAAATGCGAGATTCTAATAGAAACTTAGGTTGTTAGAGTGCTATAAATGACCTAGTTACTGTTTAGGTTCCTTTTGGCTATTCAATTTTGATAAGTTCTTGCTGACCTGTTTACTGTGAGAGCCTTGTAATGCTGCTAACATAATATAAACTCAAACCCCATCCCTGGGCTTTTTAATTCTATTTTACTACATATTAGTCGCATATAATAATTATTTTAAGAAATCTATGATGATTATAACAAGCATTAGTGGACATGTGGGTTTAATGTCACGCTCTTTTGTTTTAGTTTGTTGGTGAAGGTGAAGTAAGGATTTTAATTCTGGCCAAATGTAGTTTATCCTAATATCCCTACAAGCAAATAAGTTTACATTTATTCTACATTTTACCTATCCCACTGGTGTAGCTAAATTTAGATAGTCCGGGCCGGTAGTAATACACAGTGAAAAAAGTTTAAAAACTAGGATTTGAACGCTTTAAGTTTTCAAAGGGTTGCGATGGCCGCAGGGAGAAAAGTTGTGGTCATAAACTACAAAATGTTGGAAACCATTGTAATAATTGCAGTTTAATTTTTTAATCTAAAATATACGATTTGAACAATATCTGTAAATCTAAATAAATATATTTAAACTCAATTGAATATTTAACTTAGATGCAGGTAAAAATAAATAAATAATAGTTCAAGTTGCAATGAAAAAGCCTTATATCTTTGAAGACCCAGTATGAACAAATAAACAAGGTTGTAGCCAGTATTTGGTTTTGGGGGGCTCAAACCACCCCCGAAATTTTATGAACAAAATGGCTTTATTTATGTTTCAAACAATATAAAATTTAAGACACAAGTACAAACTAGGGGGCTGTGTGACTATAAAAAGCCCTTCAGATAGCTTCTAGAGGTGTTTAGTATTTAGAACTATTCCTAGCCTTCGGTAGTTATGGTGTTATGTTGCTAAATAAAAAAACTTCAGATAACTTCTAGAGGTGTTTAATATTTAGAATCTTTCATAGCGTTCAGTAGTTAGGGGGGTTTGTTGCCATATAAAACAACTCACATAGCTTCTAGAACTGTTTATCAATTAGAATTATTNTGGTTCAAGGCTTGATTATCACCACAAATTTACAAAGAAAAAAAATGGGAGCCCCCTTCTGGCACCCCTTCCCTCCCACCTCCCCCACATTCTCTACGTTGCCATTCTTGTACTCTCCTTTGCTACTTGGGAACTCTTATAATTTCAAAATGTTTAGAGTTGAGAAAAACACTGATTCATCCCCCCCCTCCCCCCAAAAAAATGTCATGCCATTTCCCTGCAGATAGCTTGCTTCTGAAATATTTGTGAGTTGGAGAAAGGCAAGTGCGCTCGTAAATAAAAATCTTTCTATTCGCTGGCCTTTACGGCAAGTTTGTTTCTATACCTACAACAGTTATTAGCATGAGGCTGGTAGCTTGACGCAAATAACCTTTTCCCTTGACTCGCCTCATTATTCAAATTCATCTGGTTTGTATTGTCAGTGAGGGAGAGGTCAGGATTCAAATCCCGGAGATATACAGAGTTGATTTTCCTTAATGGTTTACACTATTTCTCTGAACAAATGAAGATTAATTTTATTTTAAATGTATTACGTTTCTAAAAGTCATTAGACTTTACTGGCAGACGAGTCATGCCTAGGTGTAAAAGCACCTCAGTTAATTTTATTCCTTTCCCAGATCATAGGCCTTTTAGTTAAGCCAAACATAAAGAAATGAGTTCGGTGATTTTGGGAAACTTTACAGCTCAAGCATTTTTTTAAAACAATAACTTTGATATCTGAATGATATCTGGAATCCTGTCTGGATAGCGTTCATATGTTCACCTATTAATGAAAATTATATATAGATTTGTGATTCGCTTTTGGAAATTTGAGATCTTTGAATATTAACCTTCGAAGTAAATATGGTTTTCTAGAATGGTGACTTCCCGTTTCAATATTCTTTGAAATTTTAATTTTTTTGTTACATTTTCAGTGTGTGAGCGCTCATTATTGGATCAATCAAGTGGCAGAGGAGAGCCATGCAAGTCCTTGTCGAAAAGAATCACTTAAGGTTTTAATAATAAAGATTGATATAGGTTATTAAATGAAGTGTTAAGTTGTTAGTAAACAAAAGGATATAATTTATGGATACTTCAAAACGTTAATATAGTAGTAGCCTAATGTACATTTTTGTTCTACTCATTTATTTCGTCTTACCACGACAGTGACTTCTTCGGTTTTATTACAGTATATTTATTTATTTATTTAACACCACGTCTTACTACCCATTCGGTTTATACACCTATGTACTAATTGCGCAAATGGGTTAGGATATGGGAAGGTTGAATTTAGAGGAAGTGAACCCGCATTGCGTGGAGGGAGAGTGTAAAACCATTAAGGAAAAAACACACCCTACTTCACCAGACCGAGATTCGAATCTCGATCTCCACGTCCCCAGCAGTCTGGCTCTACATAAAACAAACGCGTCAGCTAACTAAGCCACCGAGGTGGGTATGATTATAGTTAATATATTTTAAACTCTTTCTATTCTCATCATAGGGCCTTCCATACTTACTTTAAACACTATATAATCAATTTAATACAGTACGAATTTCTAACAATACTAAAATGTAAGTTATATTTTATAAACAATGAGGATTTTTTTGTAACACTTATATCCACCATGAAATATAAAAAATGCCGTGATCAAAAACGTTAGACTCTTATTGGAAAGAGTCATAGTAGCCTATTTGGTATAAGTTAAAACACTGATCGGCTTCTCTGAACGTGGTTTTACAAATAATTTTTTCTCTTCGGTTTCTCCATTCCTTCTTCAAAAGATAAGATTCCAGGTCTTAAACGTACTAATTAAATAAACGAACGAAATACTCAAGAGTTTACATTACAAGATAGAAGAGCTACAATGGAGTGTAAGACAAGATCATATTAATTATGTAACTGTTCCAATACAGTCGATAAAGGCGAGATTTAAAGAGTAATTTTCAATGACTAATTAAAAATGAGTACCCAATTAACGTAATTAAACTTAATTTTAATTATTGTATAGTAATTTCCTGCATTCATTAATAAATAAAAGGAGGTGTACTTTTCTTTATTTTTAATTATAATTATTAAAAAATCAAAATTCATGCATAGATTTTTTTGCATAGTTCAGAGTCTTTGTTAGCCAGTTCTTTAAGCTAATTCTAAATAGCACTCAGTGTATTTTGACCTAAGATCCATTGTATAATACAAATCTAAAGTTCTTCATTTTGTTATCTAAAATATTTGGTAACTCACACGATAAATGCTCACATATTTCACGAACTGCTGCTTCTATTAACATTTAACACGCCACCATTTCTAAATATGTAAAGGTTTTTTTTATCAGTCTCAGCGTGAAAAAATATGTGAACTTATGTGAATACATGTGAACAAATTTCTTTTCCATTTCATGAGAGATGAATCATTTAAAATGACTCGTTAGAACTCACCTTAATTATCTTAGAAAATGAGTTAGTCATATTTTAATATAACTAAAAATATATATCTTTTTTTATTTTGAATAAGCATTTGAACATCGAAACTTAATTCAAAAAGTGTACAAACTGAATGCTTACAGATCGTTCCCTTGTTATCTTTGACAAGTTTGAACAAGGTCGATATAAAAAAAAGAATATTGGTGTAAGAAAATAAAACTGGAACACAGGAATATTTTTCTTCCTTATATATATATATATATATATATATATACCACCATACTTTCGATGTTTCTGTCCATTCAGCGGTGAAGGTAGCCTGTATCATTCAACCCTAAAGTACCGCGAACTTTATCAAGACGAGAAGAAATTGTGGATTTTCTGGAAAGGAGTGTTGGTATTGTGGTTTAGGGAGGAGGGTAAGGGGTCGGGAGATCCAAGATTGGAAAGCAGAAGAAAAAAAAAAGTGGTGGATAGACGGGGGTAAGAAATGTTACAACTACTTTCTATCGAAGGTCTGGTCAATTTGTTTGGTCGAGTCAGAACATGTAGAACAGAGAATTATCAAGCTATTCTTTCCTCTTCACCGTTTCTAGGACATGTACAGTTCCTCAGAGAAAGAAACACCAGATGTCTTCCGTTATAGGATATAACGATAAATAAATAAATCACTGGAAAATAAATTCTTGCTGCGCAGTCATTTTATTATTATTATTATTATTATTATTACTAGCACCGCGTCTTACTAACCGTTCGGGCTATACGCACTTACGCTAATGTGTAATGGTAGGGTGGTTGTGAGATGAAATGAAGGACCTACAGTTTAACGTGGAATCCGAACCACGGTTGAGGCCTGGCATTCCCCACATTCACAATATGTCTTGTCAGAGGTGAAGGAAGGGTTTGGTAATCAGATAAATCTGTGCCGGGACCGAGGATTGAACCCCGGCCGCCAGCACAGAAGTCTGACACCTTACCCCTATACCGCCAGGTCACCATTTTTTTTTAACCTTTGAAGTTATTATATATTTGAAAATATTTCCATTTTAAATATATTAATTAGATATGAAATAAATAGAGGTGATTGAAAATTAATATTAACTTAAAGATATTATCAGCCTTATGATGGAAAAGTGGGCTAGGACTTCAAGCTTGTCCGGTCTTTTCTCCCAGTGATGGAGAGAATGGGGTTTAAATCTCAGCCGGGTATAATCTACTGGGAATATTATTTTGACTGAAAAGTTATTTCTCTCTCCACTCACGAAAATACGCTCTTACTTACTCCGAATTCTACCGTCCTCTTTAGTTCCCTAAAGTGTTTTCTAAATATTCGTGTGCCCCGATGGATAGTAAGATGTAGAGCCCAAGGAATCAAATAAAGTCTTTAAAAACTATGGTTGAGTGTATTTTCATAGAAATGAACTTATAAAGTTGTGTTATATTTAAAATTGTTAATAATATATTTTCATATATGCATACACCAGCTGTAATACGAATAACTACAGTGGAATTTTGTTGATATGGGCTACTCTACCTATCTGGGTATCAATATTTACACAAAATATACTTCATCAGAAAGTTATTTGAAAATAAGTTTATTTTTACATATCGTATCTTTGTTAATAAATTCTCAAAATAAATAACCTTCCTTTGAGGATTCTAATTCCATCCCTAACTACCAAAATCTATAACCAAGAATTTTATTTTGAATGTAGATGATTAAAAAGAGAGAAATTCTATTGATTTGGTTATAGATAAAATCCAATCAAACATTCTAAATTATTTAAGAAGCTTTTCTGCCTTTGTAAATACTCGGACATGGATTATCTCCACAACAATATCCTAGTTTCTTAAAATTTTGTTTATAAATATTCTTGAAAAAATCTCACCCTCATTGGTGGACTAATATACTAAGGTGATAATCTCACCTTGTCTGGCTCGTCAAAGATGGATAGTTCTGAGCTCAAATCTCAAATAAATTTTCAATGGTTTTCTACCCTTATCGTTTTTTTAGTCTTCCTCTACACAAATGTGACTGCAAAACATATCATTCTTGTCCTTATCGGATTAGTGTGAAATATGGGGCTAGCCCGGACAGAGAGTTAAAAGCGGAGAATGTAAAGAAAAAAACTTTTTATTGCGAGATATTTCCAACTATATGGCGAGGAAAGAATAATTTATTTTGATCAAATGGTCTATGGCAGGCGTCACACTTGAAATATGCTGGCTTGTCAAAGATGGAAAGATCAGGGTTCGAATCTGGGCTTGATTTGCTGGGGTTGCTTTTTCCTAACGTGTTTCACACTCTTTCTCCAAATAAATTTGGATACATTTGGTCTCAATTATTCCTTACTCATTACTACAACATTACCATATATAATATAGCTTCTCTAACAGGTAATGGGAGACACGTGGTGAAAGGAAGAAGATAATTGAGGTCAAGTTGTCGACCCACCCTGTAGCGCGTCTACTCACCTCTCTAGCTGAACCATAAATTTTTAAGGCTCTCAGTCCACCAGCCGACGGGTGACAGATGTGCACCAAAGGGTGACACAGCCAGAATCTTTCACCCCTCCTGGGCTTAGACTTATTCCCACTCTGGACCAAATATCTTCCCACCCTTCTTCTTGCTCTCTTTTCGAGAAAAAAGGATTTTTATGTTTGCAAAGGAAAACCATTGGTCAATGTCCACCTACAAACACAGAGGTCCATTCCGGGAGAGCTTGGGACGTGAGAGGAATTCCTCAAAACAACCTGCTTCAGTGGGCATACTGGCTAAGGCGAGCAGTCTCGTCTAAGTCGGTTTTACGGTGACCAGGAAGTTGGGGTTCAAATTTCACCCCGGTGTACTTAGGTGTTTTTGTACTGATTTGCTTACCATCCCTTCCCTCATAAATAAGGATACATTTTCCATTATATATATATATATATATATATATATATATACCTAACTTATCTATATTACACTAGCGAAAATATGTAGATTTTCTGGAAGGATAATAAGCCGAGGAACGGGAAGAAAAACTTAATTTATTAACCAATTCTCACAAATATTTTTAAAATGTTAACGATTTTTTTTAAAGATTATATTGTGATACATCTTTAAGGATCACTTTAGTGTGTTAATATCAACTTTAAATTATAATATCGAGAAATTAGTATGGTCAAGAACTATTTTGTGGTTACCCTCTAAGAGATTGAGGACTATATTTTTTAATTTTTTTTAGGTGATTAACGTTCAATTTATGAACCGACTGATTATAACAGAACACGACGCATACATTTACTTCATTTTAGAATAGACACAACATCCAGTCGCAAGTGGTCATTTATCACTGTGAGAGGGGTAGCCCATATTTCACAAATCATACATGTTTTTGGCTAAGCCATGAATTGAGTCCCAGGACCCTTAGCCCAGCAGACTACTACTAACTTAGCTAAGGTATCGGGAAATTATGTTTGTGGTTTTCCGTTAGCCTTGTGAATGTAATAACATATTTTGTGATTTTCACTATTATAATGGTTTCAACGTCGATTAATTATTCTATGTTTATAGCGAACATTTTGTTTTCTATGGCGATTTTAATAAAACATCATAATATTAAGATGATGTGAATAAAAACATCATCTTTTTACAACACATGTGATATCCCTGTTATTGCTAGCCACATCTGGCCTGACATACTTGGATATCACCAGGCCACGATTGGACCACATCTGGACTGACATACTTGGATATCACCAGGCCACGATTGGACCACATCTGGACTGACACCTGTGACATTATCGGGCCACCATTTGACCACTGCCTGCCTGGTACCCTAGGATATTACCGGGCCACCATTGGACCACTGCTGGCCTGACACCTGTGATAATACCAGACCATCATTGGACCACTGCTGGCCTGACACCTGTGATAATACCAGACCATCATTGGACCACTGCTGGCCTGACACCTGTGATAATACCAGACCACCATTGGACCACTGCTGTCCCGACACCTATGATAATACTGGACCACCATTGGACCACTGCTGGCCTGACACCTGTGATATTTTCGGACCACCATTGGACCACTGCTGTTCTGACACCCTAGAATATTATTGGACAATCTTTGGGCCAGTGCAGGATATGTAGCTCCACTATGGAGCGTCAGGCTAGAATTGGGATGACTAATCATACTAAACTGGTTATTGATCAGAATTGGAGTAAAGTCAGAATAAAAATAACATTATAAAGAGCCACGACAAGTAGAGCTATAGGGAGAGGGTTAAATAATGAAGTTACATTGTTTGGGAAATAAATTATGAAGGGTTTCACTCTTATTAAAGGACTAGTATTTTAACCCGTTATTAGATAGAGCAGCACCAAAAATTAATCAAATCAGAACGTTCAACATTTGGATTCACACTTTAAAAAGTTAATTTGTCTACAATCTTGAGCTATCTTTGGCAATTACAAACCAAAAACGAAAATAAATAACTGTAAATAAAAACAATATTTAAGACAAAATATTATCTTGTACATAAATTAGGTGTACAAAAAACAAGATCTATTGACAGTTTAATTTTTTCCAAGTGCAATCAAAAGATAAGATAAATGAACTAAATATTATTGTAACAGAACTATTTTGAAGAAAAGAGCATCACAGTCAGTCAAAGAGGCTACTACTATATTCTGTTACCGTAAAATAATTATTAAGAAGCATGGTTTTTCAAAACCTGTGTCGTAAAAATTAGTATATTTTAATTGATATGTCGCTGTTATATAAGCGTTAATTTACCTTTCGATTTAAGATTAGCTATTCTAAATCTAATATATCCACTTTAAGGTAATATTTAAGTTTTAATTTCGTTTATTTTTAGATTTTTTATATTCCTCTACAATACTTAAGCTTTCTACCATGTTGATAATTTTGTTTTTCCTATTAGCCGTTTCTCACACACTATTTTGGAATTTCCAACCATTCAGCTTTAGGGTTACTGTAAGGTGTTCCTTTTACAAAGTTGGAGAATTTAAACTGTCTTCAATTCTGAAAATAAGATTTTATAAACATTTTAGAAATATAAAATATAAATTTTTTGGTTCCACCATTCCCATTTTAAAATTTTAATATTTATTTGATTATCTTATATTGGATATTTATGTGCTTTCAAATTAAAATTTAAAGCCACATCGACTTAACCAGACATCAATTTTTAAATTTGATATATGTGTAGAATTAGTTCGTATCTCTGGTTGGCTTACATGTCAAACTCACATTGATATCCCACTAAAAAAATTTTTTATAATATTTATAGGATTGTTGAGTGAAACACTCTTCTCCGTGTATTGCTTCTTCATTTTGAATTCATAGATCAGACCTTAAATGCTTGTTTGGTGAGGCTCTCATATCTTCCTGACAAATTTAAATCTTCTACCACACGAAAAGGTTATTTATTATTCTAGTTTTGGGAATTGTTACCCCCTCCCCCTCTTTTTCATAGGTCCCCTGTACAAATAGTAAATATGTAATAATCATTTTTGTATTGGAGTAATCCCTCCACACTCTAGGCAAATTGACTAGTGTTTTCTGCCAACCAACCATATAATGTATAGCCCAATTGTGCGTATAACCCGAACGGGTAGTAAGACGCGGTGCTAATAATAATAATAATATAGCCCAATTCTATATACCAGTATCCAGGAGTGATAGTGATGGAACCATCACAATTACACTATTTGTGTTGTAAATAATTAAAAACAAAAAACAATTCACAGGCTATTTTTCAAAACAAATGAACTCTCTTTTATTGATAAATTAAATGAATGATGTATTCATAGAAAAACTTTGATATTACGATAAAGAGACAACCTTATCCTGTAGTAATTGTACTATTATAAACTGTATATAAATGCAAAATTACTTCTTTCATAGTTTTTTATATAACGATCTTCCCTAAGAGGACTCGCAACTTCCTTGAAAACCTTTAGTAAGTCCATACAATGAACCTCCTTCTCACTGTGCTATTGATACATCACAAGTCTCGATGAGGGGATGGAGGAGTGGAGGTGTTAGTTAGAGTTGGAGGTGAAACGGTTCATTAGTTTGCGGTAGAAAGGCCGTCAAACTAATTCTCAATGAAGATTAAGTTGCTAAATACCTCTCACTTTCCCACCACAAAAGGCCGAACATCAAAGACGACTAGAAATAGATAGAGAGAGAAAGAACACAAGGGAGTTGAAAAGAAGAATGTAAAAATGATATGAAAGTAGAGAGCGGGCTTCCCCGCAAGTATGAAGCACAAACGTTAGCCCCCTCTCCCTCCACAAGCCCTTCAAAAGCTCGAGACTCTTGTGAATGGGTCAGTTTTGTGTTACCTGCCAAAAGTTTAAGCGTTAATCTTTGAAGGGGAGGTGGGTGGGCCGTGGGAATGGTTTTGCCTACCATCAAGGGAGGACCAAATGATGAGTCTGCGATAGCTTAGGATGAAGTGAGCAAATTGGTTCAAAGGTTTCGTTAGTTGGTCTTTAACAAGGTAGGATCACTTCATTGCATCTGCATCAGACGTGGGTATCAGGATAATAACTTAGAATAACCTAAAACCTAATTGAAATTAATTTAGAAATAAGGAAATCGTTTTTTTCATACTACATGTTAAGGTCAGATGCCTACCAGAGCACAGAAACTATTTACAGACATGACTAAATCAAACATTACCTAAAAATGGTATGTTAATTCGAAATACGCTTCACACCAAAGTGGAGTAAGATGTTCCGATAGGACTAACAACTTACACTTTGTATTTTTTTTTTTAAGTAAGGGAGAATATGTCTTATTTCAAAGACGTTTTATTCCAAATTTCAAAGCTACGAGATTAATGTAAATTGTTATAAAAACACTAACCTTTTTTAAAAAAAAAACTTTCAATAAGCTCAGAAAACATAGTTCTAAAATAATTGAGATCAGATTAGTGGTTTTGAAGCTTCAAAGGTGTCATTTTCGTGAGAAATATCGTAGAGTGAGAATATTTCTCTTAAAGTAGGTGGTGCTTTAAATAAGAGTTACATTTATATGAAACAGTAATATCAGAATTCATTAGAAAATGACAAAAATAATAGTTTGCTACAAATACAATCGATATGAGTTGGAAATAAATTGGAGACAAGACTTGGAAGTCTTTAATAAAGTCAAGCAAGTGGTCTTTGAGAACCAGTTGAACTTTTTTCTTTATCCCTCTATTTATTACCATTCCAACACATTAAGCCACACTGAATATAGTAAGTGATGGGTCATTCTCACAATTCTACCACTTTTGGTGTCAGTTCTTATAATACAGTTATCATTTCCAAATAATAATAAGATTACAAACTAATCTTAAGTAGTTTGGTCTCCAGTGTTTTCATCTTTTTTTAAAAATGAAGTGTTATAAAATTAATCCTCTTTCCTAAGAATAGGCCTATATATAAAAGGCGAAAATTATCCATTTATTTGTATACTTTTATAATGATTCCTTTTAGAACTGAGAGTTGGGAAAGGACTTTCTGGAAACCATGTTTTTATTTTAAGTATTACTTAATTATTCTATGGCATTAGGAATTTTAAATTTCAATGACAAACTTATAAATGTCCACCTCATCCCACCCTATCTTTTTCTGGTCCATTCTAATGTTAATATGCCATCTGTGTCTAGGTATTCCCAGTGGTATCTTCCCATTGGGGTTGTCGGACAATACCCTTAACAAGGTTCTAGATTCTCCCATTAGCGCTGCATGTATTTTACACCACAATCTACAAGACTTTATTATCCTAATAATGTAGTGTGATGAGAACAGGGTATGTAAATTATCATTATAAAACCTTCTTCACTCCCCAGTATTTTTATCCCTCTTTGGACCAAGTATCTTCTAAAGCACCTTGTTTACGAGCATCCTAGATTTTTTTTTTTTTCGTTGTATAAGGTCAGGAGTCTTACATTCCTTGAAACCAGGCGAGATCTCAGCAAATTACTGACCGAATAATAGCATGCATTTCCCGAGTGTATTCTTTTCTTAATTTCAAATTAATTGATGTTTAAAATTTACCCTAGCTATTTAAATTCATTAACCATGTCAAATTATTTATTTTTCCAAGTAGTCTTTAAATTATCGTCCTCAATCTCTGTGTTATCATATACGTAGTATTTTCATTACTAATTTATAAACTTATTTTTTACTAGCCTTTCATAAAATATCTGCATTTATCGCCACCACCTTCCTTTAATATTACCCAACAAAGCTAAATCATTTGCATGTCCTAATAGCTGCATTGTTCTCTTTAATTTCAACCATCCTCTACTCTCTTGCATTACCCTAATAGCGTACTATAAAGCTAGATTAAAAAGTTATAGGGAAAGTGTATCTCCTTGTTTCAAGCTACTATGCATTTCGAAAGTATCTGATAAGTGGCATTCAACTCATATCCTAACATTCGTATCAATCAAACATACCTTAATTAGGTTGCAAAGTGTTATATTGGTATCCTAAACTTTGCTCACATTTCTTATATGGTACGTTTCTTCACACAGAATCATTGGCTCTTTTAAAATATATGTAAAATAAGTGATGTACCTTCAGGTTATATTCCAACCTTTTTTTAAAAATATTGGCCCAATATTAAAAATCTTAAATATTGTCAGCTTTATAAAAGAAGGCACATTTTTGAAAGTTGCAACATTTACTAAATCAGTTTTCATATAGGCCTATTTATACGACCAGTTATGGGATTGGAAGCTGTTACTTTGATGGATTGGAGCATTGGCATACTAAGCCAAAGGTCACGAGTTCGATTCCCATATCTAGTTGTCATTATTCAATTTAAAGAATATTGATAAAGTTATATTATGTTCTATATAAATGACTATTAGATTAAATATAAGTTATTTTAATTTGTATGCCAACCAACCCTTAATTAAATCTAAGTATGATTAGAAGTGGTGGCTGATACTAGTCGGAAGCTATAGGAAGGTAAGTTGGAAGCTTACTGGGTTTATATTGACGAAGTGCACAGGAATACAGCTACCTCCTGTATGTCTTTACTCGCCTGTTTAACAAAAATATGTTGTTTTGATTTAATAATATAAAGTCGTACCTGCCCAATTATGTATTTTAATGGCCCCGGTATTTTGACCATGCTAAGGTAGCATAACACATTTGCTAATAAATGTATTCTTTAATGAAAGTTATGAAGAGGTTTGAGGGCTGTCTCTACAAAGTTTAAATTATAATTTAATCTTTGAGTAAAAATGCTTTAAAAATATTTGTAGGACATGTATATTTAACTACTTTTTGCTTCTTGACCAATCCTGGTTTGCTCCCTCCAAATATTAGATGTACAAATAAAATATAATAATTCAAAATATTTAATTCAACAAATGCATTCATTCAAATATTTGATTTTAGTAAAAGATATCTAGAACAAATTTAACTGTACATTCTTATGTATTGTAGACTTGGCATTGCTAATCATATTCCCAGAGAAGTACTATAGTTTGGGACACACAAATTCCCATATCTTGAATGAAAATTACAGCGATAACTTCCTCGCCAATAACACATAAACCACAACCCTTCATGCTATCCTGACACCCCCGCAACCCCTATCCCCTTTCCAAACAACGCCAAATTTACAACTTTCACCACAAAATCCTACACCCTTATATGCAGTTATTTGCCAAAACCTGTACCTCGGTTTGTAATTAATTTGTAATCAAAACTTTGTTAAGTTGTTTTGGAAACTGTATAAAATAAATATAGTAAGTGGAAGTCTGAAAAAAAAGAAGAAATGAATTAGTCTGGTGTTTAAAGGCGATGGGGGGTAAATCGGTTTTATAACTTTATGTGAGTTTGTAGCTGTTTGAAAAGTGCAAGTGTATGATGAAGGATATAGGGGAAGAGTTAAGGGAANGGGGGTTAGAGAGGGTGCTTTAACTAGATCGCCGTGATGGAGAAGTTGAATCAATCGGACGGAAGGACGGACTTGCGAACAAGTTGACCAACTAGACAAACATACACATACGGGGACAGGCGAGACCTCTCTCTACTACCAGCCTGAAAGCGACAGGGTGTGGTTACCAGTGGCAGGTTCAGGCGGCAGAAACTAGGGTGGAGGTATGAAGAGGGATCGCAATCCCTCCCTCCCTCCCGCGCTCCCTTCCCACCAATAAAGGCAAGGCACATGCAAGTTATTAGAGAGCCAATCACTCACCCGCTGTGGAGTGTGGACCCTTATCTCCACCTCTGGTTGGCATGCCACTGTCTCACTCTAGCACCCAAAAATATAACAATATTTATACTTACACCACCCCTCTGTTTCCTCTATTTCTGTTTTTCTTCCCCCTCTCTACTCGTCCACGTAACAAATATACAGATACTGAAGAATTTATTTTTTATCTCATTACATCCTTGAAACCTTTTCTGGGGAATGCTAGAGAAAAACCAGCCCTCTCAAATTTTCTATCATCCCACTGGAATGGTGTTACTCGATTTTATACCTCACTTTTGAAAATTGGTTTCTCTGAAGTAAATATTATAATATATGGTGGTGGTTATTTTACTGTTTCATTGATTGAAGATAAGTATGCATTAAGTAAATAAGTAAAAATTGTCTTTATCATGTTTATTAGGAAAACAAGAAAAATAAGTCGGAGAATACATACAGTCCAATTTTTATCTGAGAGCTATAAATTTACTAGATCTACTTTTACTTATTCATACTTCAATCCATGATATCTGATAGTGTTAATTTTGATAGACAATATGTATCGCTAAGATAACACTAATAGTATAATGAATTGTTATCATTGCTGACCACAAAAGTAATTCTTGTATTTATTAAAAGGCCTTTCCCATGAAAATTGAACGGTACATCTAAATTTAGTTTAAACTCTCTTGATGGTGAGAAAGTTAATCTTATCTTAGATTCAAATAATCATACTTTTTATAAGAAAGTTTAATCAAGATATATTTGTCGCATAATCTTTATCTTTCCGGTGCAAAACATATACGATAGAAACGGTCGTAGAAACTTAGGTGCACTCCTTTTGAAAAGCGACACATTTATACCAATCTATACAGGAAGTTTGGTTCAGTCTTAGTAAGTTCGTTTGGATCAACAGAGACAAGATGCATGGTCTATAGAGAAAATGATCTAAGATCATCTAACCCAAACCATATTTACCTGCCCTAGCGATTAGTGGATTTCCTTTAATTTTTGAACATATAACATATAATAATTTAATCTAACCTAACCGTTAGGAGATTTTATTTTATTCCATTATTTCAAACCTAACTTAACAGAACAAAACCTAGCTTTACATAACTATCAGACGATCCTCTTTCAATTTTGAAAAAATCTAACCTTACTTGACTATCAGGTGATTGTACATAAGATAGATAGAGAAACGCGAGTGATAAGTAAACAAACTAAAAGGAGGGGTAATAATTGTTTTCACAAACACTACAAACGACTTATGCCCTACCTGTTCAAAACGACATTGTATTTCAGCTAGGATAATCCCAGATTGCGCAAAAGTCATACAAGCATATAAACTGGTCTTATTTTTGTTAAAATAACATACAATTTTAGAAAATGAGCCTATTTAATCTATTACAATAGTAATTGACTAACTCCTTGGCCTTAATATATACAACATTTCCTGAGCACCAGAACGTAAGCTTGCATTCAACCCTATCCTAGGACTCATCCAGCCAATCCCTAATTTGATACCTGACCTCCTTCAAATTTAAATTAACATTATCCTCCAATTTAAGGCTTGTAGTAACAGGGGGTCTTCAGGTCTCCCAAATAAAATATTATGTAAATGCCTGCCATCATCCATACGCATTACATGACCACCATATCTAAGAATAAAAGCTTTAATTATCCATAATGTTTAGGGATACATACATACAGTGAAGTTCTTCATTAAATAACATATTATATTCTCATATCTGTCGATCCTTCTTCAGCCAAAACTACTTTATCAGATTGTTCTCAATAACTCTCAATTTATTATTTAGGCTCAGATTGAAAAATCACGCTTAGGATCCGTTTTTAAGATAATTATTTTTTGGTCCAAATTGTATAAAAAATAGTTTCCTATAATCTGGAAAAATTTGCTTTGGCAAATGTATTTAACCTGAATGGATAGTAAGACGTAGTTCTAAAAATATGTGGCAACAACCAAGATTTGGAAGACTAGTTGTTAATGACTCACTGCAATAATATAAAATTATCTTTCCGTGTATTACTACTCATCCGGAAATATGCATTTAATTACACAAGTGAGGGTATAAAGAGAAGAAATAAGTTAGGAATCGTTACAAAATATTTGATACATTCCTAGATTTATACGTTAATTGATTAAATACATCTCTTTCCAAAGAATACAAAGTAATAATTATTTTTTCTACTAAACAACATGGCTGATACATCCCAAGTACACAATAACTTAAGGAGTATCCAAGAAGGATCGATGACAAAAATAACAAAAACCTTTTTTATCTACTGTCTCGGGTTTAAATTGCCAGTTCAAACATAAGTCCTTCGTGTAGTACGCGAACAGTTTATTTTCACACAAACACACACACATATATACAAGCTCACACTCTTTACTTTGTAAAATATTCAAGATCATAAAAAGATGAAATTGTCAAAATGGGTAAGTGTATACACCAGGGTTGATGCCTCCAGATCACCTTCTTCCCAGTCGTCCAGACGGTCGTTCTTCAAACATCAATGCTGGATTAAGATTTTCAAAAAAGGGTAAGGCAGTTCGACACCAAGGAACTAGCACTAGTTACTGCAGATAAAACAATCTGTATGTATTCCTTTACACACTCTTCGACTCGTCTCGTAGCTTCTTATTCCTATTCATAGACTCCTTGAACTCTTCCTCAGAAGTTTTATTTTTCTTTCCGACCGTACTTTTAGAAGCGTAAGTAGTTTTCTTCTTTCTGAGTGTGTCAACCTTGTCTTGACCTCAGAAACATGATAAATTATCGACCTCAATATGCTGTTTATACTCGTTACCAAGGCAGTTGATGAAGCAGTGTGGGAATGACCGAACTCGTATCGTACTGTATCGCACTCTTGGCCAAATCGCAAATGTTTTGTCTGATTAGACTTAAAACTCTTACACCATTCATTAATTAGTCGGAAATTTTCTGTGGCGCACGAGTAGGTGGTATAGGAATGAGTCTAACACTAGTCTACGTTGTGCAGATTTTTAAGCTTACTCATAGGACAACCGAGATTGCTTAGTTTGTAAAAGTCGTACTTGTCACTATCGACGCTGATAAGTCTCTATAGCCAAGTTACCTTCTCCGTTCCTTTAATATAGATCGATGGTCATGACTTGTACAACTCTAGATGAGAGATTATGATAGAACGAAGTTTCGAGTACTGTAATTCTCCATCGTAACAAGATAGTCTGTGATAATAGTTGGTTACCAAATTAAAGTTCTTCCTACCCAATGCGGAGAGGATGTCGATCTTGAACGGAGGAATAAACTTGTAGTTGGCTTCGTCGATAGGTTCAAAATGTAGAACGCCCACCTCCTTGAAGATAAATAATCTCTCCTCACTCGAGTACCCTTGTACGCAGATCAACATACTGGCTGAGACGAGACCAATGATGCTTCATTTATGATGTCATCTCGCTGCTTGAAGGGTCATAGCAGACCACTCTATCGTATATGATGAGACAAAACACCTTGATGT
>CABFOV010000035.1:134995-145855 GCA_902141375.1 Timema poppense | reverse complement strand
GAACGTTATATGACACGTTACCATACCGTCCATTAGAGTATTTTCCTGTCAGCTGGCATCGAACACGATGACGGGTGCGTTAGACTGGAAATGGGAGGGGTCAAATAAGTGTAAAGAGGTGTAGTTTCGTAGTACGAAGTCGGAGAATTAGCATAGTCCTCGTATAATTTTGAGAAGGATTCTTGATTAAAGTATAAGTTCATATCCTAATAAAGGTATATGATAGAATATATGTAGAGCTTAGCATTATGTAAGATACAATGATCGAAAAAAATTCTATCTGCAGCCATCGTATTGTTACACCCATTCTGAAGAGGAAAATTAACGTAACGAGGTTTTTACAGCAACGTTGACGTTTTCACTGTCCAATCATGTTGAATAGAGGTAGGAACGTTAGGGTACTCGTACCGTTCCCAAGTCGATGATCCTTCTACTCTTGATGAAATTAAGTAGGTTGATACAATTCATATCGTCAGTCTTTAAATGTGGTACAAGCCTAGTTATTTTACTTAAATTGATCTTAGAGTATGTCTCTGTGGTGGGAGGAAGTGCTTTTTGTAAAGAGTTGTTGTAACCAGTTGAACGAACGAGTACCAGCTCCAGTTTCGCATTTATTAGTATTTGAGAATACTCTGCAACGAACCCTAGTATGAGACGTAAAGGGACGCATACGTCAAAGATGCCCGTTTATGAGTTAGCATGCACTCCTTAAAGCCTCTAACCTCTGTGTGAAAGGTGATTATTCTCCCCATTACTGATAGATATACAGTTTTTAAGCTGATTATAAAAGCCTACATCTCTAGACTGATGAATCTCTACAATATTGATATTATAGGCGATTCTTGAGAATAGATGAAGAATTCCGTTATTAACAATTCTTTAAGTACTTCCAGGCACCCTCGTATTCAGAAGTAGTCGTCTTTTAATATGTAGGAGAGGACGGTGCGGTAACGTGTACAGTCCTTCTTGTTGGATAGTTATCCTAAGTTCGTTTACGTTATCCAGTGGTCTGGGAATATACGAGGCATATGAATGATACTGGAATCTGGTACAAAGCCATATCAAAAGCGGCAGGGTCTTCGATGTTCAGAATATATACGGCATCATTCGTTATTTTCGTAATGAGTAACTTAAACGTCTTAAATAGAGTTTATTTGCAGGTGTTTACACTTTTACTGGTATTCTCACAATGTTTCGAGGAAGACGTCATCTCGTTTTATCTATTACGAGTCCCATCTCCACCGACTCGTTTAAGATGTAGATGTAGCGATATCGTCTCTTCTTTAAAGTTGACTATATCCCCTAGTTCGTCGACAAGTCGTACCGCGATAGACTCTATTACACGTTTCGTTACCGGAAGGTAATTTATATTGTTTCGTGCTTCTAGTATCTATATCTAAGTGGAATTGTAATTTTGATCTTGTGAAAGGTATGAATTGGTTCTTTGTTGACGTAAGCTCCACTAGTGAGACTGCCTTTTACGTGGATCACGTTCACGTGAAGTATATCCACGGCATTGGTATATCTGTGCGTTTCCGCACAGGAAGAATGACGGAGTCAAACCCCAGTAGGGATGCAAACGTACCAGATCGGGTAAAGTCTCACTCGCTCTATTGCAAGTTATATAACACTTTAAAATTCTAGGGTCACTGATGATCGAGAGCTTCACGCTACTCGAGACTTTTATTCGCAAGAATCGGCCCACAGCTTCAAGTTCATAGTTGCCTGGAGGGATGGTATACTTTTTACTGTCACAATAAAATTTATTATTACGTTCGTTGATATTTGGAATGGAATTAAACGTTGTAAGATTGATCAGTCCGATGAACTTTTCTTCTTTTCGATTATTTTCTCAAAGTAGGATATGTGGGAAGTAATTCTCTATCAGATTTGAACTCTAACCCGTCAAAGTAAGAGTTATAAAGATGTTTACTAAGATAGAGCTTCATGCAAGTATTTAAGGAAAGCTAGACAAATATGACAGCAAAAAACGGTTTAGTACTCCTGGAACCGTGTATGATTATATGTGATAGGTATCCCCCAAGATATCAGACTAGTTCGAGTGTCGTTCTTAGATCACTGAAACTGTCGAAGCATTCCACCCGCTCACCGATTTTATTATACTCCACCTAAGGAGTGCCCATACCGCTATCTCTATCGAGATTGATGATGGTGCTCTCTATCTTCCAAGGTGCACCGCTGGGTAAAGCATCTCCCACAAATAGCCCCTAAAGAAGGGGATTTTTAAATCTTTAGTGCACTTGCGCAGATTGGTTTCAGTAAGGGCACGTTTAGGTAGTCATATTTTCGAGTAAGGTTGTAGATACATCCCCTTCCCCATGGTGATAGTCTCAAGCGTGCGATTATGTCTATGAGCCTCTCTCAATTGTTTTGTATTAATCTTAGCACTTTGAACGGCCTTCGTGATTCCCGAGGCTCCTCCGGCGACGGCTCCAAGCGCGGAAATCAGAGGGGAGTATAGGTAGGATTTCACCCTTCTTCTTCTGGCGAGTAGTAGTAGTATTAGTAGTAATAGTAGTAGTAGTAGTAGTAGTAGTAGTAGAAAGCCATTTATAGGCGCCCCATTGCCGACGACGATATTTCTGCTTCAGGCCAGATACCATCTTGACTTTAGATTTCATCATGTTGGCAACAGCCCACGTGGCATCTTTCTCACTCAACTAAGAGTCAGGTGTGAGTCATCTATTCCACGCTTTCTCGGTAAGTTCGAGATCTTTGGTATTACGTCCCACAAGATCTTTCATCTTGGAGTTGGCGATATCGAGTTCCTTACAATAACAATCTAACTCTTGGCTCCGGGCTCACCTAGTTTCAGTCGTTTTTCCAACTTCCTTCCTGGTCCGCAGTACTGTTATCCATGTATATGCACCTCAAACAGTAGATTATTGATTATCTTATCCAGCATTCCTACTCCCCTTCTTCGCTTCATGACACGTACTGATTCGTATTAAATAGATGCGTACATTATATAGTTGAACTAGTTGACGTGTGGCTCGAGAAAGACAGACTCTTTAACTGTACGTGAAAACGATCACGATGTGGGTAGATCATTACTTCAGAGACAAGGTACGCTGTTAGCCGATAATATATATTGCATCATCTCCGGACCTTTGAACTGTGGTAAATCCAACGATATGATCAGTCTGCTGGAGGAAACTAATGGCCTACGCTTCAGTAACGTGTAAGTTTACTCTAAATCGTTATACCAGCCCAAGTATCAACGTTTATCAAAGGTTTTATCTCTCGTCGAAGCCATGGGCTATTTCCCTTATTCTCACAACGCAGATATTATCCCACCTTCTGAAGCTAAAACAGACTGTATTTATTTTTGACGACATCACTTGCGATAAGCAGTTTCACATACAGGCTTATTACAGTATGGGGAGACATAAAGCTATATACTGTTTCTATCTTTGTCTGACGTACTCGCGCATCCCGAAACAGATGTTTAGTGATAACATCAACCTTCTCATTCTTTTCAGGATGGACGATATGAAATAGAGACACGTCTATGACGATCATGTGGACACGGATATGATAATTCAAAAGTTTAAGAATATGTGCTCACTGTGTTGAAAAAATACAAGAACGTTATTCTAGTGTTGAGCAAAGAACATGAGATTTATAAAGGATGAAATCGGTATGGGTTCGATACCTTTTTTTTCCACGATTGATATGAACGCACACTAAGTTCACGATAAGACATAATGTCGTCCATATCTAAATTTGGTCATAGTCTCTACAAGTATAGATCTATCGTTGACACCTTAGGAAATCTGACTCTAACCTCTCCAGGGTATAACGATGCTAGATCGAAGAGGATCATCAGCATCGAGAAGCCCAACGCATCTAAGGATGCCTTTAACAAATCTTACGTCGATAGGATGGACACGAAACATAGTAACGAACAGATACTTGCTCTCAACACGGCCAAACATGCTACCAAAGGGCAGATGGACTCGTTGATCGAGCGATTGGAGATGGATCGAATAAAATACACCAATTTTTGAGAAGAGTAACCATCAAGGGATGGGGAAGGTTTGGAATGTTTCTCGTCATTATGAAGATCATCTCAACGAGAATAAGATGGCATTAGATGCCTTAGTTCCAAAGTTGCTTGGGCTAGAGGAATCTTTCTCGATACATCGAACCGTGTACATCGAATGGAACTAAATGATGGTGAGAGGTATATTCTACGTATAGGTGACAGATGCCAATCAGTTTAACTATGTGGGCGGATATGTTTTACAAAACATATGAATGCCCTTATCACCCTCAAACGTGGCACCTAAATCATATGTAGACTCTAGGGCCAGCCACAGTTTTATCTAAACCTAATTGGATTCACAACCTACTAGGATGGACGTGAGATATTTCGAATTGTCGTTAACGGGTGAACGCAGTTATAAGCTTAATAGGGTAGGCAGCGTTTCAATAATGGTCATAAACTTTAAAGGTATTATTTTCTTGTTGAATCTTAAAACAATCAATGGTATTCCTTTCCAGGAAAAACGCTCGACACCTCATATTTTATACGTCTAATTAGGTTTTACTAATGTTTAGATATAATAAACCATTTCTTCATCTTAAAAGACATTCGTACCTCACACCTTGTCATCGAAGGTCATGAAGGATATCATAAAATCGAGTAAGATTATTAAATGAAAGTATAAGAAACTACGCGATGCTTGACACGAGTCCGAGAAAGTCACGAAGTAAACCTTCAAGCCTATCACGGATCCTCTGAGCAAAATGGCGAAGGCGCTCGCCGAACCTGAACTGAAGGAGGAGGTGGAAGTCTCACCTGAAAAATTACAGAACAGATATCTATTGGAGACTTATCTTTATTCGTCTCAAGCACATTCTGATAAGACCTACGGCACCCATCATGAAGGTAACTCAACCATGCTCGGAGATATTCATACCGTATTCAACGAGAGTGATGGTACATAAATTCTTAACAATATGGCGGTACCGTATACCTGAGGGATATTGGAATTACTCTTCAGAAGAGCACCCACGCATTATACTAAGGAAGATCCGAAAGTATACAAGTCCATACTCGAAGAAACGAATACTCATTGGTTGATAAACGACACGTACGTATGTATCAAGATGCGGGAAGGATCAAGTATTTGCTAATCATCAAACCTGTGTTCGAGGAGGAGTTTGAGGATGAAGGTTTATACAAGATGGAAACAGAAAGAGGGAACGATTATACCTATTGGGACGATCCCAACGAATTGGTCGATCGATTACGACTCTTGCACTCATTCCACATTCCACACACGAGAACGAGATCATTTCTATTATTTAGGAACCACGCAAGGCCAGAATAAGCGTATAAAGACGTAATCTCATTCATATTTATCTCATTATCATGTCTACCATCAAGTGGGAGATTGCGCGTGAACTTCATCACCTTGTAAGACGACGGTTTTTTCGAAGACATGTTAGATCACGAGGGTTGAACGAACTCGTTCAGGCCGATCTGGTGGAGATGATACCCTACTCCAGATCAAATAAGGGATTGAAGTACCTTCTCAACATCATTAATATGTATTCCAAGAGGGCTTGGGCTGCACCTGCCAAGGCTAAGATGGACAAGTATGTCAGCGCCGCAATGACTCTCCTCCTCGATAGGGTGACTGACAAATGTTTACCTTCCGTACGTCATCTCCAAACAGATAATTGGACAGAGTTTTACAACAAAGAATTTAAAACACTCATGTCAAGAAAGAGAATCAATCACTATTCCACATTCAGCAACGTCAAGGTTAGCGTCATGGAAAGATTTAACCGTACCCTCAAGAATATGATGGGTAGTAGGTTCACGGCTAAAGGATTGTATCGATAGATCGATATGATCAATTCCTTACTGGACGAATAGAACCAGACGGTAAACTTGACCATAAAGATGAAGCCTATAGACGTCAAAGATGACAGACCCTTACATACAGTCTATAAACGTCTCAATATCACAGATTATACACCAAACATGTTTAAAGTAGGTAATATAGTTCGCATCAGTAATTATAAGGACGTTTTTGGAAATAGTTATACCACACACTGGTCTACCAAACTGCTTAAAATACTTAACGTCATCGAGATGAATCCCAGGATCTTTCTACTCGATCATATGAAAGGTAAACCTATCATAGAGGATTCTATGATAAGGATCTCATAAATACTTCGTATCCGGGTGTTTACCTTGTAGATAAGATAATCAGACGTTACGGAGATAGAGTATACGTCAAACGATTAGGGTTCGATTCAACGCACAGTTCTTGGATCGATGCGAAGGAAATAGTATAGAAGGGGGGTGAACCACTCCTCCGAAATGGTTTTAATACCCCTACTTTTTGAGCGTATAAAGGCAAACGTGGGAAGAGAAACGCATCACACTTGATATGTTTAGACAGTTGGATTACCGTCTGAGGGACATATGCGATATTAAGATCTTGATTGACGGCTTAAAATACTACACCATGGAGGTTGACAAGGGCTACAGCGAGCGCTGCCATTCTTCCATCCACGGTTTCGGGTGTCATACTCTCGGTATGTTTGAAGCGAGCAAGTCTATCGAGAGCTGTTCTACATCATGTCCCGTATATAAGCTCAATGAAGGAGACGAGCCGGAGATTCTCCAGGAGGAAGACATCATTTGCGCGATGTTGGACTGGATCGACCGCGAGGAGTACGATCGAGTCAAGTGTCTCTCCAAAATCGAAAAATACCGAACCTACAACGTTCGGCCACTAGAAGGAGATGAAGAGGTTAGTGAGACGGAAGACGAGCTGAACATAATCGCGCTAGACTATGTGGGAAGAGTCAATCTTCCATATAAAAACTATGGTGCGAGGTATAGGCGTCACTTTAACGCTTCACAGTGAGTTCTGATATATCCAAGCGATGACACGTACGAGTTATTTAAGTGGTAAATTGTGTGTAGACTCAATGTCATCGTGCTAGTCCAAGTCCATCTTTGGCACAAGTTATATCTAAACTATGACGGTGAAGTACATGTGTTTACCGAAGACTATGTGAGAAAGAGGTTTTTATAATCACTTTGCGCAAGATATGTATGTATTGTTAGACGATGAGGGTGAAGCGTATGTGTTGAATGTAAGAGAAAGAATTTTTTATAATTATTGTACTGAATATATGTGTATGCATCGTTGTAATCTTAAGAATACATGTGGTAAAATGTAGCTACACTATTTATTTAACCTTAGTTCCATAGTTCATGATCCCAATAAGAAAGATAAAATAGAGAGAGAAAGGCAATACTTAGAGTAAGGAATGTATCATTTTAGGACTATATTCTGAGAAAAAGAGATTTTATCATAATTGCCAAAAGGAAGATATTTATGTTTTGTTTTAATCTTAAGAACATACGCATTAAAAGAAACTATACTATTCAACCTTAGTTTCTAAGTTCATGACTCCCCGTAAGAAATAGGAAAGAGAGAGAAAGGCAATACATAGAGTTAGAGTATCCTTTTAAGACTATACTCTGAGGGAAAGATATTTTATAATAATCACAGTACTTAAGATATGTATGTATTTTTATAATCTTAAGAATATACTCATTAAAAGAAGCTATACTATTTAACCTTAGTTCCTATGCTCATGATTACCCGTAAGAAGTATGACAGAGAGAGAGAAAGGCAATACTTGGAAAGAGCTAACTAAATATATGCATCCTTTTTAGATCACAGAGGTAGGGGAGAGGTATCCTTGAAAAACACCCGCGTGCCCACCCACCCCTCTGAGCACGAGCCACCATACCCTCTCAAATTCATTCTCCCCGAACCATCCTACGCCGCCTTCCTCGATTTATAAATACCCCTTTATCCGCGGAGATACCACTGTCCTGAAAACCGCATGCATGCTAAAGAGGCTATAAGAAAAAATAAATCCTTTCCCCTTTACCCCCTGAGTTACCTCGGTCCTCTGAATATCACTTATAACTTACTTCCGAGGTTTAGATTGATTGATAGCAAATTATTTGTCCAAGTGGTAGCATGACTTACATTAAACCATCATTTAGTCTAGTTCACTTGTGTAGGATCAGGTTCTCATCCCAACCAGGTGAGGTGAGTGTTATCTTTGTTGAATGTTTTCCCGCTATTTCTACATACAATAATGGTGAATTTACTTTAAACTCTTAACTTGTTTATGCCTACTTCATTAGAGTAATTATCATAGTTTATACGCGCACTAACCAAACAGGAAGTGAGATGATTTTGGGAGAGAAAAATATAAATCACACTTCAGTTTTTTTTGTTTAATGTATTTGAAAAATACGAGTATATTAAAGATTATAAAGCTTTTTTTTTTCGTTTTCCAACATAGATGTTTTGAAGGCAGTGTTTTTTTCTCAACAATGTTTTTAATTCGGAGCCCATCTCTACTGTGAAGGAAGCAGAAGAAAGAGAAAGAGAGAAATTGAAGATGCGGGAGTGATGTTTACCTTCGTTCTTGGGAGCCGGCGGTTTCCGAGTCGCCCAGTTGGTCCTGATGCTCCTGCTACCCAGCCACTGGCCGTTCATAGCCGCTATGGCACTTTCCGCTTCCTGAAAACACACACCAGATGGATCACAATCGGAACGACCTCTCTAGAGAGCAGTCGGGAGGAACAAGATTAAGGTTTAACTAGGAAGACACAATCGTTCACACTTTCTTACATAGTATATTATAAAAGATTAAATACGCCAAGATATTGTAGTTGTTAATTACGCTTATAGCCGCATCTAAATATCATTTTTTAAATTTAAAAATTACATCTGGCCATAGAAACAGAACCCAAGACCCTCTGTTTAGTATGCCAATGCTCATATCTATCAGATATCCATAACAGTTTGGCTATTTAATTCATCATGATATACACATTCATACAGTTGTAATTGTACTATTGGCAGCAGAAAGGCCTCCCGAGTCTGAAGTGGCTGCGTTATCTGATAGAGCGTGAACTTAATCTGACCGTTCATACGTAGTTGAGTGTTTATACACGTCCAATACAGACTCTGCCTTAAAATATGTGTTAATAATGATTCTGGACTACGAACGACTCCTTGATATATTAGTGGAAAGCGTATTTACATACTAGGTCAAATATTATTGAATTGATTCCCCTGTCCTGGTGTTATTTTTCAATTCGAAGAGTAGGCCTATAATCTAGTTTGGTTTGGAACAAACTTTTAAAAAATCAGTTATCAACAAGCCAACCTTGTATTAAGTTTCATATAAAAACAAAGTATTACTTCCTTAATACTATTTTTGAAGAAAATTTGTTAGAATTATTTTCAAATATTTCAAATTTTCCAAAATCAGCTATTAAGTTATCTATAGGCCGACTTGGGTTAATTTTTCTTCAAAGAACAAGTAAGAAGTCATTTATATAATGTAGAGTACTTATTTCCCAAGATAACCATTTTTAACAAAATTGTTTAAGTTATTTCAGACAATTCACACTCTCCAAAACACGTAATCAATAAACTTATCATCGTTGAAATGTTTATTTTCTCCGGAAAAACAAGTACAATTCCCTCATAAAACAATTTTGAACAAAATCCTCGAGAAACATTCTAGAACAGTTTCTCATTTTAAACAATTTACTATTTTCAAATATCAGTCATTTTAAAAATACAAGTAATTTTAGATCTGTAGTTAAAACTACAAACTCACTTATTTATAGGACCATATAACATTTTAATATTATATTTAGACTTAAAATTTGAGGGACTCTGGGTACGGGACGACTCATGGTTGGTTAAGCGGTAATATCATTGGCGTGCTAAGCCAAAGATCACGTATTCGAGTCCCGTGTCTAGGGGCCATTTTTAAATTTAAAGAACATATTATTTAGTTAGGTTTAGTTTGATATAAAATAGTTTACACTACTCTCTATATAAAGTAGCCACCATCAACTTTTGTTTTCTAAGCATGTAACCCAAACGGGTAGTAATACGTGGTGTAAATAATTAATAACACCTTAGCTGATCCAAGAAATAACTACTTTAGGGGCCAAACCTCTGACTATTTTAGAGCGAGAAAAACTTCATGTTTTTCATTAAGTTACCTTATTTCAAAATTAAAGTTATTTTTATTTCTAAATTTAAAACTAAATGATAAAACATACAAAATACTTAAACAAAGCATAAAATTAAGGCTACGTTGAGATTAACACTTTTATAGTCCATTTCCGAATTTCATAAAATGATAAAGTAGCAGTCCCAAGAATAAAACCATCTGTGGGGAAAATTTGACAGGAAGACATGAAAGCAAATCTACTTTAGCGGAAATCTTTATCTTAATGAAAAAACAGAAAACCGGCAGACAACCCAATCGACAAACTGTCTTGAGTTCGTGACTCAGTGCAGGGGTATCAATATCGATAAGTCGAGGAAGGAGGAGGGAAAATGAAGTACAAGAAAAATCGTTTAAAAAAACATGGTAATGATAGTCTTATTTCCAAATTCACAAGGATTCTATCAAACACCAATAATCTTTGAAGATACTATGGTCTAGAGCAACTTTATAATTTATAAATGTGTCTTGTATACCCACATAGGCGGACAAGGGAATAAGTATCGTTCAGTCTTGTTTAACGATGACTGGAAGTTCTGGGCTCAAATCCTGGCCGGTGAAGTGAGCGTGTTTTCCCGAAAATATTTTTCACTGTCGTTCTACGTAAATGAGAGCACATTTCCTTTAAACTCTACCTTCCTTATCAGCTTAGTGTAAATATTCAACTAGTCCATACGGGTAATAAGACAAGACTTATATATATATATATATATATATATATATATATATATATATATATATATATAT
>CABFOV010000035.1:115220-132325 GCA_902141375.1 Timema poppense | reverse complement strand
CGTTAAACTGTAGGTCCTCCATTTCATCTCACAATCACCCTACCATTACACATTAGCGTAAGTGCGTACAACCCAAACGGGTAGTAAGATGTGGTGCTAATAATAATAATAATAATAATAATAATAATAATGCTTGTCAAAAAATGTTTAAACCTAATTATAAAAAACAAAAATATAATAAAAATAAATATAATGTATTTCAAAATGTGCCGCCCCCTAAAGCCTAAATTTCGCTAGTGTATCTCACTTAGAGCAGGTAACATCACATTGGTGCCAACTAGAGTTCATAGGAGAGAACTCTTGTTTCATCACAGACTATCTGATACACTTGTATTTGTGGTACAGGGGTATGGATTGCCATGAGTTGCACATTCTTAGCGCTAGTATCAAAGCAATTCTCTTTAAGATAAGTCGGTGTGCAAATTGTGTGCTGATACTACGCCAAGTCTTGTAAGTACAACAAAGGACAAACCAAAGGAACTGTGACGCTCGTTGTTTACAAATAATCTACAAATATTCTATAGCAATAGTAGAATTTTTGTATAGAGAGCTCTATAGAAAATACAAACATATTGATTTGCAGACAACATTTTACCGTATAATTGGAGTTATTTTATGGTATTGATCGATAATACCGGTATTTAAAAGACGTAACAGCTGAATATAATATGGCTTGGCGTATGGATACTTGAAATTAAAACTGGTAACTTTCTAGCTTATTATTAAAGTGAATAATTGTATCATATTTTGGTATACGCTATTGTGACAAAAGTGAAAGTGAGTATTTTTTAAACTTTGGAATAGTTAATATTTTAATTGTTATTGATTTATTTTTATTAATTTAATTGGAAGGTTTATTTTCTTTGGTTGAAAAAAACTATATTTAAAGGATAGACACACTTAACGCTGTTCAGATATGGTACGGAATATGTAAACTGAGCTTAACCAAAAGAAAATGTATAGTTATGAATTATATTATCTTAGCAAATTATGTTCCTGTTCCCTCGATATAATCACAAATTACTTTTAAATAATGAGAACACATATCAATTAAATATAGGTAATTGAGATTAGCATTTTATCACTAAACCAATGGCTATGGGGTCAATTACCGTTTCCAAGTTTCATTTCATTGAATTATTAGTAACAAAAATGGTTTCTTGATAGATGAATCTTAAGAAAGTCGCTACACTCAAACGATCGTTTATCCTAATGTGAGAACATTTATTTCAGGTGAAATGGAAGGTGACTTAAGGTCTCTATTATTAAAATTTTAGAGGAAAACCTTTTTGGCCCTAAATAAATATAATATTAGTCCAGTAGATCCGTTTGCTTAGTTTTCTACTCATAATAATCTCAATAGCTCTTGAATATTTGTCAAGGGTGTCCTGAAATTTAATGGCTAGTATTTTATCTTCATTTAAAAATTTCTCATCTAATGCTTCTATGTTAATGAATTATATTCAAGTACTATTGATATCACCATGTGTATATTTCTAATGAAACAGTATTTTATTCATTCTGACCAAACAAAATATTCAACTATAAATACACTGGCCTTTTATCACGTCCGCTGCCACCCCACCTTAAATCACATGATGATATATGTGGATAACTACAAAACTATAAAACAATTAATTAGAATAGCTAGTAAATATAATCAATGAACATTGAGAGTGTGACACAGCACCTATTTTAACTTCCAAATATATATTTATAGCCTTACTTCTAAGAATGCGTGACTAATACCACGGGCATTTCCAAAATCGATAAAAATATCAAGTTAAATCTTGGAATATGCTTGCGAAAACAAAGAAACCTAAGGTTATTCTTCCCTTAATAGTTATTTTCTATTACCATCATAAAGGTACATTACTAAACTCTGGATTTAGTTGATTCGGTTGCAGTAAACATACAGCAACAATGATTAACCTAATTAATTTGTTCTAAGTTCTAATACACATACATTTAAATCTAGCTCATATGTAAATAATGTTATTTATAGTGAACAAAATTATTTTGGTTTTAATCAGTGGAGTGTATTCCATACACACCAAGTATGCACTGCTTACCCAGACCAATGTATACACATCAATACAAATTGCCACTAACAACAAAATACTATTAGTGTTAAGTCAATAATTTATTTTCCATGTTTTATTGTATTTAATCTGTTCCTTGTAGAACAAACAAGTTAATCGAGCAACAAATATGGTTTCTGCCGAGACTGACTGAATAAGAAAAACCGTGATCAAAGAGCTGGGAGTGCGTAGTACGGACCTCCAAATTTTCTTCTCGTGTACAGTCGGCCAGTCTCGGCTATTATCGCCACAGAGCCCGCAATCGCTGGTTGAATAGGCCCTTGTGTTTCTAAGATGCTACACATTATATAGTTAGTTATTTCTTTATGATAAGTGGGAGAAACTACCTTAAGGGGGAACCCCCATACCTTCTATTTTGTTTCAAATCCGCTACGCTTCGTGCGTGTAGTAGAACTTCAATTCCATTTCCCCCTCTGTTAATTCACTTGTGTACAGCTAGACATTTCGTCGCCTGTAGGGTTGACTGACTGGTAGGTATACATTCTTTCCAAAAATAGATTCCGAGACAAAGACAGTAGAGGGTCCGTTTCTTTTTTTTTCTCGGCTAACGTTTAGAAGGCCGGGTTTGGGTTCTATCTCAATATTATACATGGCTATAGTAGTTTCCATTCAACAGTATTTCACTGTGTACACATGTTTAATATAGTATATTATTATTAATTATCAATAATAGTATATTAGATTTGTATTTCTAATTAAGGTGTAGGCCTAAAACCTTGATATTCTGCATTAACTAATAAAATAACTAATTCTAATTGAAAGGTAATCGTTAAAATAAAAGGTACAATAAATTAAAGTGTGGGTAAATCTTTAATTTTTAATTAATAAGAATTCATAATAGACCAAATTAAAACCACTTTGGATAAAAAAAAAATTGTTTTACACTAACATTATATACAAGGATTTTACTTATAATAATTTAAAATTAAGAAGGATTGGTTATTGGAAATGCACCAATATTCTTCTGACAAGTATGTAAAAAAAAATTGTGATAGCTATAAAGGTGAAAACCACCACCCAATGCGTTTGGCCAGGTATACTATAATTCTTGTCGGAAGAACAGGTTTATAAAATACAAATAAATATATAACAAAAAATGGTGCTCAAAGTAGATGGCATTTTACTTAATTAATATTTTAAAAGAAGGCCTATTTATAATATATATCGAAAGTTAAAGATGTAACTCACATTACTTGAGATATGAATAAATCAGTGTTGTTTTATTAACGTTTTTGACAGTCATTTACTCTTCTTGCGATCAAAATTATAGTATACTCAACCTAAGGACAATAAAAATATAAATTATATTAAGTAAAATTTTACAATACTTTACAAAACAACTGTGAAAAGTTAATACATTTCCATGTGTGTCTAATTCCCAAAGAATTTACAAAGTCCAGTCCTTTAGCTTTAGGGAAAGAACTATAAATAAAACCAATGACAAACTAAACACTTCCTTATTTATTAATAAACAAAAATCTTTGTGAAGTGTCTAATCTTTAAAATTATTTAAATTAAGTATTGGAAGTTAGTGATTAACTAATGGGGAAATGAAATATAACAATATAAGATTTCGCTAAGTGATTGAGTAATGTTGTTTTTGGGGTTTCCTATTGTTTACAAGTATCAAACAATGGTATGTAAAAGTGTAATTTAAAAAGTGGTTTTATAGTAAAATTAAATAAATATCATATCAAGTCACCTCAATGATATAAGTTAACAATAAAGATAAAAATGTAAAGGTAAATAATATGGATGCAATAGCCTTTTGTTAAAATTGCATATAATTAAAGCAAAGAGAGTTAGCTATCCAGCCCCAAAAAAACCACACGGATTTTTATTAAAAATACCAAATTAAAAAAAAAATTATTATATTTTGAATACAAAGCAATTGTCTAATTTTTTAAAGTAGTTAGTCTATTTTCTTTTAATATTTAAAATATGATTAACTACTTTAAATAAAAAGGTAGATAGATTAGAAATAGAATTAAACATATAATTATAGGACTAGATCAAACAAATATCATTGAATATTTTAAAGAATACACATACAATTTAAATTTAAAACATTCTTTTCTAAGAACCAAATTTTACTAACATTATTGCATGAACGTTTTATTTAGAATTTTTTTGACCAGTGTCTATTGTTTTAATTCCTTAAAAAAATTGATTTATAACATATAATATTATTGTTAGGCGTGGACGTTATTTTCTTTGTAAAGTAACAGTCCAGGCACTAATTAATATGTTAGAATGATTGGTCAAATCAGATAACATACATAATATCTTTAATCACACCACAACAAACCCAATAAAACCTAATATAGTCCAACTTATTTTTTAAATAGCCCTGGTTTTTTTCAAGCCTGAGCTAAGACCTATTCATTGAGAATAGAATGGTATGAGTTTCTACAATGTTAAACCATTATAAATAACAATTCTAGAATCGTACATGTGTTTGTGTTTGTGTGTGTGTGTATATGATATTTGATCACACACGCACACATATACAAGGACACAAACATGTTTGGTTTGTGATCTTCCTCCTGCCCACAATTTATAAGCGAATGGTGTCCAAATTAATGTATATTCTCAATCGAGTTCGGTCATTTTCGGCTTTATACAATTATTATAAAGATTTAAACAAAACTCATCAAAGTAGGCATGTCTTTACTTGCAACACCATACTTTAAAATTAGCAGGATCAATCTTGCTTCAAGTGTTTAGAGGTTTGAAAAAATATATAAATGGTACAGCGCATCACACAGACATTCCCTTATGGGTTACTGGCGACAAATTATGAAAATTTGTTTCCTAATTGTAATATATAATGGAAGTAAACCAACTCTTGGTTAGTTACTAAATGAGAAATTATGTAAGATTGTGTTGTAATATACATTTTAATTCACGTGGAAATGTTTATAAAGTGATAGTTTTCCATTAATTTATCACAAAATAAAATACTGTCAAAAATGTTTCAAGCAAAAACCAAATATTCAGTTATTTTAATAGATATAATGTAGTTCTGATAATTTATAAATGACAGCCTATTAAGATAGAAAATTTGAGTTATTCCTCAAATTGAAGCTATACCACCAAAAAAGACTAATGAAGAATTTCTCTGTTTGTTCTTCCTTGGGTATTATATACTCGTGTATATATGTATATATATGTCAGTGGCACACCCAATAGAGGGAAAACAGGGAATTGGTCTCCCCCAAGACTCAATAATAGTTTAATAAATACATTAATTATGGGATTGTTAAAATAAAGAGCATTAAATATGTGTCGAGTGCATAAGATACCTTTTAAAACCAGGTTTACAATTTATATTTCAAAATAGATAAATGATCTACACATTAAAATAACCCTTGAATTTCCTATTAAAAAGATATATATACTAGATTCGATATATTGTATGCAAGGCCAAATCCAGATAAATATTGAATTAAAATTACCTTATCTACTTTTTAAAAATAACAAAAATAAATACAAGGAACGATCTATATCTACTAGTATTGTGATTGTCAAAAAAATCTAACTTGAAATTTCGATAAATTTCAACGTTTCATGACCCTCTGAAATAAAAAACATGGTTTCTGCAATGCCGTCTGGCTTTCCGTCTGTTTGTCCGTCAATTTTCCCTTAGTACCCATTTTATATACTCAAAATTTATTTTTAACTTTTTACCTAACCATTTAAAATTAATTTGATATAATTTTTACCCTTTTAAATCTTTTTAGTTACCCTAAACTATTCTCCTGAGCAAAGCTGTACTTCATGCTAATAATATATAAAAAAACAAAATTAGTTTAGATGTGTGTTCAGAAAAATCTAAAGCCCTTCGAGATAGGATGAAAAATTGAAATTTTGAAGATCTTTAGAAGGACCACCTTATTTAACATGAAAAATGTATGAAATGAGGAATTTCAAAATTGGGCTCCAGGACTTGGGGGAGGGAGTCAAATTAAGAAAAACGTTTTAACTCAGGTAGAAAATTTAAATTTGGGGAAAAGGTAGGGGGACTATTCCAGAGAATAAGATAAGTGTTAAAATTTCAACTTTATGAGTGAACGTTGAGCGTGAAGTTTAAATTATGATTGCCATAGTTAGCTTGGTATTGTGCAATGAAGAATTATATAAATGCTAGCAGCCGGATGTTGAACGTCCTAATTTGAATAGTTTGATATAGTACAAAGAATGGATCAGGCTGCTAGTAAATTATAAGTGTGAGATGATCTCACCCTAAACCATTATTTGAAATAAGTCTCTTCTCTAGCCCCTCCCCAGTAAACACAATATAATATTTAGTCACAAAAGAATGTCTAGCTATTTGGACAATTCTTATGTTATGGTTAGTTAAATAAATCGAGCGTTGAACAATGACGTTCATGTAGTTGAAAAAAAAATACTTTGCTTAAATAATATTTGTTTATAATATATAATAAAAATGCACAGCATTTGTCAAAACAAAAACAGTAAGTTACATAAAACATATTTGTAGCTGTCAACACAAAATTGATATTTCAAATACATAAAAATGCACACAAGTTTGCAAAACAATAAATAAAAAAGGGGAATTGTTCATAAATGTTAACACTAAGTCAATATACCATTTAAAAAACTCCCGTAGCTTATGGAAACAGCCGTTATTTAAAAAATGTTCTTCACTAATTTAACACCCTTTAACATTAGCCCTAATCTTTAGTTTACTTTTTAAAATCACTATAAATATTTTTATTTACCTAATGAATTTATAGGAATAAAATATTTAAGAATCTCCTGGAGAAAAAAAAACAATATTTATTTGACATCTTTTCTAATAAAAAGAGGAGTGGTGATTTTACGCTCAAAGCTCCTCAATGTGTTATTTCGTGTAAAGTTTTTTTAATTAGAAAAACAATATGCAGATTTAAAAAATCCATACAAGTTAGCACAAATATTATTATTATTATTATTATTATTATTATTATTAGCACCGCATCTTACTACCCGTTCGGGTTATATGCACTTACGCTAATGTGCATTGGTAGGGTGATTGTGAGATGAAATGAAGGATCTACAGTTTAACGTGGAATCCGAACCACGGTGGAGGCCTGGCATTCCCCACATTCACAAGATGTCTTGACAGAGGTGAAGGAAGGGTTTGGTAATCAGATAAATCTTTGCCGGGACCGAGGATTGAACCCCGGCCGCTAGCATAGAAGTCTGACACCTTACCTTTAAACCACCAAGTCACCATAGCACAAATAGCTAATTGGCATTTTAGTAAGGTTTTCCCTGGCTCCTATAATGAGCACAGCACCCTAGATAAGGTCCTACTTGACGTTCTTCGACTTTAGTTTTTAGCTCATTGCCTTACTAACCGTTCGGACTACACAAATATACTCCCGTTAATAGGGTAGGGGTGATGAAGGTAGAATGTAGGTGAAATGTACCTGTACTTGCATATAAAAATAAAATAATAACATTTAGAAAAAATATCTCTAGAATGACCGGCTGTGAATTGAACCCCGATCTCCCCGTTGCCAGTAGGCTGGACTAAATGAGACTTGCATTTAGTTTACGTGCTCACTAGTGCAGCCATGAATGATTTTAGTTGAGATTGTTATTCCTATTCTCGAACAATATTTTGTTTTGTGTTTGTGTTTGTGGCGCTATCTTTATACTTTAGCATTCAATCATATAATAATGCTAGCAGTTTGGTCCATTTCACTGGTCTTGGAGTAAAGTGCTCTCCTCAAGGCCCGGTGTTCGTGGGTTAATACCCCGCCGCGGTCAAAGGATTTCTTTCGAGTGATAATAATTCATAGCATAACTTCTCCCGGAGAGAAAGTAAAGCCATCAGTCCCATGCCAATTGTGGTTTGTAAGATAACCCTGTAAGGTTTGTGAAAATACCTATCCCAGCAAAATTGTTAAGCCCTTTCGATCTCATTCATAGAAATTCTTGTGAGCTTATACAAGCATTTGGTTCAGAAAGTGCACGTTAAATACAACAAATAGATAAAACTAGTAGTTGGACCCGTTCCTTACCCACGCAATAATAATTCAAATAATCAAATTAAGACGTTTAACACCAAACCAACTATTGTCATTAATCCGGCCCTGCTACTATGCATCTGCGTTATACACATTATAATTATAACAAACATGATCCTGAAACTTAGCTCGCGCACCCAACGATTCAGATCTATTGAATAACTGTTCGATAAAATATATCTTTAAATTATTTATTAGTGTTGTGGTTTATGAAAACATTTTCTTACGAACTTAATAGTTCTAGTTCCTACGTTGCATTAAATAAACTATTAATGTTTCTAATTAAAAGTTATAAATGAGAAATTATGTGTTTATTATTACTATTATTAAACTATTAGGAGTGAAGATGTATATATTGTTAGCTAATCTAAATACTTGTTTAATATTCGATATAGATACAATTTAAATTCTAACACTTACCGAGGAATAGCTATTTGATTTATTTGTAAGGGTTTTGTACTTTAGAGGGTGATGGTTTTTTGTTCCCCATGGGCACCATTTTAATTATATTATTATTATTATTATTATTATTATTAGCACCACGTATTACTACCCTTTCGTTTATACGCACTTACGCTAATGTGTAATGGTAGGGTGATTGTGAAATCAAATGGAGGACCTACAGTTTAAAGTGGAATCCGAACCACTGTGGAGGCCTGGCATTCCACAAATTTACAAGTTGTGATTAATACACGTCTTGTCAGAGTTGAAGGAAGGGTTTGGCAATAAGATAAATCTGTGCTGGGACTGAGGATTGAACCCCAGACCCCTAGTACAGGAGTCTCAAACTAGTTTACTTAGTGAAACTTGGTAAACTTGTTTGAAACCATCACAAATATATTAACACAAAAAAAACTATTGGCACATGGACTAAATATATAAAATAATACTACTTAAAATGTATTAAATTTTATAGTAAAAAACAAACAAAAACATTAATACTATTTTCACTGAAGAATGTATATTTGAAAACCAGTTTGAGACGTCTGTTGCAACATACCCTCATGGAACTGTGAGGGGAGCTAGCGGGTCATTGAGCGGTGGAGGAAATGGCTTCAAGAGACAATCACAGCAACCGGCCGGTAGACTCATTTAAAAACAACGATATTCTCTTCTAAAAAATACAACACTTGATGTGCTAGTTCAGAAAACTGTTCAGGTGAAAAGGTATTCAATTATGGAGGGGGTGAAATAATAATTTTTTACATATTTTCTTAAGTTTATTTTTAATCAATAACTATAATTTAAAAAAATCGACCTTTGTTCAAATTATTAATTAAAAAACAGATTTTACTATTTTTTAAAACATCTAAAAAATCCAGGAAATATCCAAAGAGACAATCTTTTTGGAAACAGAGACATCAAATTTTTGAAAAGGTATTTGGACGTAATCATGGAAGAAAAATCATAAAAAATATTTTAAAACGTTGAAGTTAAATATTTTATATCTTTTTAATGGCTCGATTTACAGAAACCAAATAAATTTTGTTGTAACAAACAACTTTTATTTACATAGGAGAAAAATTTAAAAATCTATTAAATAATAACTACCATCAGATTTAAGGAGTTTAGTCATACAAGTATTAGCGATATTTGGTGGAAGTTCCCCCTTAAAATAAAAATTAAATATATGGGTGGTGCTTAAATCATTCATTAGTCAATAATAGGATAAACTGTATATTATTTAGTTCATATATACTGTTTTACGTTTTGTATTTATGTGTGTTTAAACAACAATCCGATAAGAAATCTTGCATTAAACGTATTGCACCGCTGAGAAACATTAATATCCAGTCAGTTCTGTGCAGATATAGAGATCAACCAAAATGTGGTTGTGTCTTAAGACTCATAAATTAAGTTTTAATACATAATTTTGCTTAATGTACTTTATATGAAAAAACAAATAATAAAATGTGGCTGACCTGCATAGGAACTAAACATTAATACAAAATTAAAATCATGTTTAAAACATTTCAGCTCACATTTAAATTTTAAAACAAAAATAAATTTTATTGTTTTTCATCTTCTATTTTCAAATAGCATAAGTGTTTAGAACTAATGGCCACAATTACATTACCAAAATTAACAAAACTATAAAAAAATACAGACTGTACAAAAACTAGACTTTCTCTAGTTGGCCTAGTACAACAATTAAAATAATAACAAAAAATTTACGATTGAAGATTTTGCCAAAGAGAATAGTAGAATCCTTCTGAAATGAATTGGTTGGGGCTAAAACATTATAACCCTCATTATATGAGAAAATATATTAGCACGGATTTAAAATACCTTACCTCTTGAACAGCAAGTGGTATATATATATTTTAAAAATAGCTATTATCTCACCGTATATAATATCTATTTTTTATAACAACATTTGGTTATTTTATAGACATTTAAATGTTGAATACATCCCATATAAATCTATGGGGATCATCATTTTTCTGGCCCAATTCCCTTAATTATTAAAAGTTAGCATATTATAACTATTTGCTTTAAAATTAATTTTGTACAGTTTCACTAACTTTATCCATGATAACTTACCCTAAACAAATAGTCACCCCACGCCAATATGAGCCTAAAAACCAAGATGTAGTTCTAACATTGTAACTCTTTGAAAACAAACTTACACTGATGTATGAACTAAAGACTGTCAGTGTTCTTATTTTGGTAGCACATAGAGTAGGTGAAATATTGGAATGGGACGAGGATCAAAGTTTGAGTGCTGACAGCCACTAGACCCAACCCTACGGGCGTTAACTTTGTATCCCGGATGCAGCAATTAAAGACAGACATGTTAGTACTATGTATGTTTTATCTTTTTCATAATTAAGATTTTGAAATTATGAGGGAAGCGGGGATAAGATCTCAAAAATTAAATTAATACCAATCAAAATCTTTTAAGTGTTGTAGAAAATTGGTATATTTTATTCAGGTAGGTGAAAAGAACACCACAAATAATAATAAAATAATGACAATTTTGAGATTTGAAAATTTTATTTAAGAAATAGGGGACTAAAAATTTAACAAAAAAAAATTAGATATTTTTTGTAGTAGAAAATTAAAATTTTATAGGTAATTACAGGGAACCAATCTTTCTCTTTTAACAGCCTATTTATTCACCTATGATTTTTGTTAAACTATATCTTTTTTCTAATATGTTCTGTAACAATATAATATAACATTTATTTTCTCGTATATCGCTTTCAGGCAAATATTGTGTTCTATATTAATAGCGTTCTATTGTTCACTCAGTTGATAGGCTGATTATTGTTTCATTTCAATTTTTTTTTAATTGATGGGTTGACATATTTTGTTTGGATTGGTCATGGTTATCTTTATATTGTATGAATTAATCATATAAAGGCTGCAGCTAGATGTAGAACATCCTAATTATATTTAGTGTTTATATTTGTATGTGCTTATGGGTTATTTGAAGACATCCTAGAAATCGAAATTTTGTAATTTCGCAAACTCTTAAGATAATGTTTTATAGAAAAGTTTAAAATACAAAAATTTAATATTATGGATTCAAAAAAGCGAATCTAGTTAGGACAGAAACGTTTAAAGTTTATAATTATTTTTCTAGACTGTAAACTGGTACTTCACCATAATTTGTTTGAATTCTTTAATAACCATATATGCTGTCTCAATCTATTTTTTTATATAGATCCAAAAGGCAAGAGCTAAAAATGTTTTGTTTAGGAAAAAAATGAAAAGAAATTAATACTTTTAAAATACGTTCAAGTTATATTTTTATTTTAACATTGTGTATAAGTCAGCCTGCAATCGCGTTTTAAAACATAGTCTAAATTCCAGATCAATGAAGAATTATTATTTAAACAACATTTAATATTTGGTTAATTATTATCCTTAAATTTAATATTATATGCTAAATATAACAAAGCTAATTTATAGATTTCATGTGCAAAGAACAGGTACACTAGATAGTAAACAATCTTAAAGAACTGTTGAGATTACTTATTTAAAATATTACGCAATGTCATTAGAAACTTAAAAGCCTATTAACAAACTTATAAAAGTACGGCCGCTATATTTATCTTGAGATAGCTCTATACACTCCACCTTCTTACACCCAGTCTACCTTATCTTGAGATAGTTCTAACCACTCCACCTCTTTACACCATATCCTTATCTTGAGCTATATCTATCCAGACCATCTCTTTACATCATAACCTTATTTTGAGCTATATCTATCCAGTCCACCTCTTTACACCATATCCTTATCTTGAGCTATATCTATCCAGTCCACCTCTTTACATCATAACCTTATTTTGAGCTTATTCTATCCAATCAACCTCTTTACAGCATATCCCTATCTTGAGCTATATCTATCCAGACCATCTCTTTACAGCATATCCCTATCTTGAGCTATATCTATCCAGACCATCTCTTTACAGCATATCCTTATCTTGAGCTATATCTATCCAGTCCACCTCTTTACACCATATCCTTATCTTGAGCTATATCTATCCAGTCCACCTCTTTACACCATATCCTTATCTTGAGCTATATCTAACCACTCCACCTCTTTACACCATATCCTTATCTTGAGCTATATCTATCCAGTCCACCTCTTTTCACCATATCCTTATCTTGAGCTATATCTATCCAGACCATCTCTTTACATCATAACCTTATTTTGAGCTTATTCTATCCAATCAACATCTTTACAGCATATCCCTATCTTGAGCTATTTATATCCAGTACACCTATTTACAGCATATCCCTATATTTAACTTATTATACCTAGTCCACCTCTTTACACCATATCCCTATCTTAAGAAAGCTCTATGCAGTCCACCTAATACACCCTATCTCTTTCAAATCCATTCTAATGTCATTTTCCCATCTTCGTCTAGGTCTTCCAAATAGTCTCTTCCCATTGGGATTGCTATTTAATATCCTTAACAGAGTTCTAGATTCTTTAATTCATGTTGTGTGTCCTTCCCACCAAAAGCTCCAAGATTTGATTATTCTAGAAAATTAATGTCTGGTAATGAGTAAAGATAATGTGATTCATCATTATGTAACTTCCTCCCCTTCCCAGTCTCTTCACCCTTTTTTGGAACAAATATCTTCCTAAAAACCTTGTTTTAGAAATTTCTAAGTTTTTTCTTACCATATAAGGTAGGATACCATGTTTCACAACCATAAAGAACAACTGGTAAAATTATTGGTCTGTATATGTTTATATCTGAGTCTTACATTCTTTGACAATAGGTGAGATGTTAAGTGACTGACCGAATTAATAACACGTAATCAACCACTGTAAAATTAAACTAAATTAAGTTAATTGTATTTACAAAAATGATATTACATTTGTTTTATCAAAAATACTTTTTTGTTAGAATTGTAAAAATACGGATATTATCTCGCATTCTATTATATCCCCCTCCCCTTAACCAAATGGCACCGAGCACACATACTACTCTAAAGCTTAGTTTAACGCAAATATGTGATTCTATATAAATATTATTATTTTTCACATATAATAATCCTGTGTTTTAATTAAACTTTAGAATAGGCTGTAATACTGCAAGTTCAGTCGACTAAAGTGAACTAATTTATCTCCCCAACCCCTACTACCCTCCCTAAAACACTTCCTATGACGTCACACGTATCCAAAGAGTGTAGCAACCCGTTACAAAAGCGTCGGGGGGGAAGTCACGGTTGGTCATCTTCGCGAAAAATACATCCTCTCAACCTTCCATTAGCTCTTCTTCTCCACCCCCTCCCTAGATACCATCACGCTTCCACCCCTGTCTATCTCCAACCCACCCTTAACACTGAGCTCTCATTTTCTGTTATATTTGAGGTTCAAACGAGCTTCCCTCGGCTGTTTACAGAGACATTTTGCTTCGGACCTCCGGACTGCCGCTTCTTCTAACGTTCCCCGGATGGACTTTAATAGTTTGCCTTTAGAGAAGACGACTCACTTTAGGTTCACCCAACACCCCCTTTGCCAAACCCAGCCCCTTAACAAAATTGGGAGGCAACATAAATTACATTAAACTTCGCAATAACACTGGCGAAGGTTGGTTGGTTCGTTGATGAGGGGAAGGGGGAAGAAAGGAGTATGAAGGGGTTTGGAGGGGATGAGAGTCCTCGGCACATGATGCGAATATCCAAAGAGAGGAAAAGTGGAGTGTGTGTGGGTGGGAGGGGGTGGCGGGTAAATGTTGTGCGTTGTTCTGTCAGAAGCCAAGAACCGTGAAAATTGCTGATGGCTTGCAAGTGAGACAAGAAGACTGGCGGGGTAATGGGGAGAGGTGGAAAAAAATAATCTTGTGTTGGTGTTGCAACGTTCTGTGGAATATGCGGAATTATAGAGAAGTTTGGTTGGGGAGGTAAGAAGTAGTGTCTGTTGGAATGATAGGACAGCACATCATAAAGTAAAACGTCCACAAGAACCCATATTAAAATATACTTGCCCCATTCTATGTTCGTGAGCAACTACAGTTCACCCAAGCTTTACACTTCGGTGGGACATGTGAGAAAATGAAGATATGTCTGAGCACCTAGAAAAATGTAGATAATAAAAGTATACCCATTTAGGCAGGTTAATTTTAAGTATTGTATTTTAAATGTATTTTTAACAAACTTTTTAAAGCAAACTGTTGGCCTATTACTAGAATCCGAAACCACATTTATACTAAGCTACGAATCTCTTGTAAATTATCTGCTTTTTAAATTTCAGGCTAGTAATAATTATAAACAAAAACTAATAATCAGAATATTAGAAATATTTATGGATTTGTATACAGTGGATATAAATAGATCTCACGTTTTACTGTCCGTTTAGGCTAACTGTAGCTTACAGTAAATTATGAATGTGATGTTCGTAAGGAGAATTTTAAGGAATTGCACCGGCATTAAATTGGAGAGAGGGTGCCTCACATTTTACCATCTCATCAAACCGATATTCGAACCCTTGTCAAAGTGAAATTGTCGAACCATTCCCGCTCCGGAGATATAAATAAAATAATACAACTAAACCTCTTTTTATAAACAATTGATGGAAATTATCATTAATGATAACCATGCACCGTGGTACACATTTTAATTTACATGTTTATAGTTAAAAATTATAATAATATTGAACGTCTGGGCGACATCATTTGTAGCCCAGTTGTGGGAAGATCAGCCAGTAATAATGTACCGTTGCCCAGGAGACGCCCGAATGTGCTAATAGAACATCCTTTCCATGTCGCAATGCGATAATGGTGATAGTGAGTATGAGGGTGTGGAACCAATGGAAACACTTAAACCTAACTTAAGCATAATTAACCCAACCCTGGTAAGCTTTGAGGTGGTTAACCTTTCGGGAAAAATACCCAAGATGCCAGCCGAGAATCGATCCCAGGCCCCATAGGCTCGTAGACAGGTACACTGACCACTGCACCATGGGACCAGTTAGTTGAAAAATGACACCTTGACATGGGGCTCTAACCCATGATCCTTAACTTAGCACACCAATGATTTATTAATAAACTTTTTTTATTGTGACAAATAAACTCTTTTTAACATCTTTACTGTGTTAAATGAAGAGTAATCAGAGAGATATCTCAAGAAACAGCAACTTATAGTTTATAGTTTCAGGACAACAGAATTTGCCTCACTTTTATTAGTGATTTATTACCTATTTTATTGACGATCATAGAATATAGGCTTACATAATCTCAAATCAGTCATTTTTCTTAGAATAACTTGTCGACTGAGAACATTAACTTTCTTTATTTTACCATACATACATACATACATACATAATCACGCCATTACCTTACTTGGTGGGCAATAAACTGTATATATAGTTCATAAAAAACCATTTCGTACTTCTCCATCCTTACTTACTTCCTCCACACATCCCTATCCTTGCATACTCCCTTCGCTTCAACAACACACAAAGTCACACATGCTCTTTTATTCTTAAAATCCTTCATGTCTCTCTTTTTCACATATTCATCTACGACATTTAACCACGTTATACGTGGCCATCCCTTTCTTTAGATACACACACGCTACCTTTAAATATTGACTTCGTTACTCGACCCACACTCATCCTTTCAACAGGTCCAAACAAACCTAGGATATTATTTTACATTGACCTATTGGATTCTGTTTCAAACAAAAATAAAAAAAATCATATGGTTTCTTTGTCACTTAATGTATAGCACTGTTGTGTTATTTAAAACATATACCCACAATTCAAATGAAAATAGCATGATTTGAGCACTAAAGCTCGTTCAAATTTTTTTTTTTTAACGAATCCTTTCAAATTTTCTGTCACTCCTACTACCACCCCAACTGATATTAAACCTATAATAGTAGTCCCCGGCAAAGATTTATCTGATTACCAAACCCTTCCTTCACCTCTGACAAGACATCTTGTGAATGTGGGGAATGCCAGGCTGGGAATGCCAGGCCTCCACCGTGGTTTGGATTCCACGTTAAACTGTAGGTCCTCCATTTCATCTCACAATCACCCTACCACTTCATATTAGCGTAAGTGCGTATAACCCGAACGGGTAGTAAGACGCGGTGATAATAATAATAATAATAATAATAATAATAGTCCCCTTTTTTTTCCTTTGCGACAGTAACGTCAGCTACACCAACACTTCAGGTAACAATAATAACGAAAACCAGGAAACGTTAGTGCAAAAATAGTAATGATGAGAAAACACAAAGAATAACACGTAATGTCAACCCTTCCCCCCTGCCACCCGTGTTTCTGCAAACATAATACTTGAACGTTATTTCTTGATGTGTTTTCAGAACGTACTCGAAATGTTATTACAAGAAAACCTCGTGAAATGATACTCCCAAACACTTCCTTGCGGAATCCCTTTATGACCGGCACAAACACTAAATGGTTACGAGTATCATAATGACGATACACAGGAGGACCTATTCTCCCCCCCCTCCCCCCCCCCCCCCC
>CABFOV010000035.1:97562-111471 GCA_902141375.1 Timema poppense | reverse complement strand
GTGATAAAGAGCATCTATCACACGTCAAATCTGTATGATGGTGTGATAAAGAGCATCTATCACACGTCAAATCTGTATGATGGTGTGATAAAGAGCATCTATCACACGTCAAATCTGTATGATGGTGTGATAAAGAGCATCTATCACACGTCAAATCTGTATGATGGTGTGATAAAGAGCATCTATCACACGTCCAATGTGTATAATGCTATGATAGCAAATGTTTTTCCATTGGCTTCCATGATGGTTTCTCGCAACCCTCACCGCGTCCCTTTGGACTATTTCCCTTCTTAGAAAGAAATCAGCCAAAGTCGCTCTCATTGTCCCTTAAAAAACTTTAACTTGGTTTGGACAGATCTTCTACAATCTGTTATGTTCTTTAATGTTCATGTTTAAGGAACGTAGATACAAAATAAACATTAAGAATTGCACTCTTATTTTATAAAGTGTGGCCAAAATACGCTCCAGTACTTCTTTCACTAAAACCTTAAGTCCCTCTAAAGTTAACGTGAAATATACGTTATGCTTCAATCTACTAGATCTAATGGGGTAGAAATTTAGAAGATATATTTTAGATGAAATGTATCTGCATTAGTATGAAAGGATGATGGTGAAAATGTATTTATAAATCACACACGGGAAACCAATCCAATAGCACCCGCCGAGTTCTGAACGCGGTCACCTGCAACCAATGATATACTAATTTCTTAGACCAGCGTTTTTAGACAGCTGTGACTTGCCACGCTGGGGTGTCGGAGTAACTTGCCATAGTGTCTAAGAGGATTGAGAGAAGAAAAAGAAAAAATAGTTTTATGCCCGTCGTCAACAATAAATTTAAAAAAAATATATTATTAGAACTTTTCTTATTTAACTTTTAAACGCAATCTTAATGCTCTTTTTTTCAGTGATAATCTCGACTTAAAAACATGATGGTGCATTAGCGCGAAGTGCTATGATTTGAATAAAGTTGAACATTGTTTCCTTAGACCGTGTGACCACAGGTGTGGTTGTCTTTATAATAATACGAGTGTATGGATTGTTCAAGGCTGTCTATCGACTCGTCTACTGATATTGTTCTGCGGAAGAAATAAACATATCAACTGCTCTACTAACCAGCGAGATTCTTCTCTATCAACTCGTCCACCTGAACAAACATTATCTTTACTCCAAGCAAATGTCCACAGTTGTCGTGCGGCAAGGCAGTTATATCAGTCTTTAGGCTGCCTTTGATACGCAAAAGGTCACGTTGCAAAGGAGAATGTCAATGGTAGTGGAGCGTTTAAAGTATTTGAAATCTAACTTAACTTAACCTAACTAAACCTATCCTAGCTCACTATTTAACTTACACTAATTGAATGTTTGACATATATCTATCTGTTGTAGAAGAGTTTATGAATCACGTTCCGTGGGGGTAAGTTGAAGATCTGATTTGCCGACTTTCAATTAATTGGTATTTGGTGGACTAGATGATATTCACCCTTGACCAAATGCTTTAAATTGCTAGGTACTCCCTCGGTAAACGGCAAATTGCCACACAGGCACAGACGTTTGGCTCTAACACAATATTAGATTCCACAATGTGTTATTTGAATATATGTATCATGCCAAAATAAAGTAAAAACATTCCAACAGGACTATTTGTCCTTATTAACCCTAGAGTTTGAGTTTTATCAATACAACCATATGTGTGAAAATGTGAAATATTTTCTCTTTATTTAACCTTCCTCTAACAAATACAGTACAACAAATATGTTACGATAGTTGAGGACTAGCAGTGAGCTCTCCTTTTTCCCTTGGGATGAAAAGTTCTGTCATTTTCTCTCCAGTATCTATTATTGTCAAGATAAATTGTGGTTCGGGGTGAGGGGCGAAAGAGAGTATAAGCTTGGAGAGAAAAGTAAAGTATTTCAAGAAAACGACACAGACCATTGCATTTTAAGCCCTGTGACAGAGTTGATTGAAAGCAAACCGGTCGGTTCCAAAAGGTCCTGTTAGCGACCGTTATGAGCTGACACGTTGCGACGAAACAGCGGTTGTCGTGGATGAGTACGACCTTCGACGAGCCGTTGCACGCATACAAAATGAGATCGTTTTGAACATCTGTTGCGATAAAATTAGTAAATGACCCTTTGACCTGACTCGTGGTTTTTCCAAAAAAGGCGTTTGCACCATTGCAGCGGTAATGACGTCAGTTCTCGGCCAACCACAATTTCTAATAGAACGGATGGTCTTTTTTGACATCTGAAGAACCAATATTTAAAGTGTAATGGAAGTGAGTGCAAATTAAAGTCAGTATTTTTCTATCATTTTAATAACCGAACACTTTTTATGGCCTAATTTAATCAAACTTAGCTTCAGTAGGAGTATTTAGATTTTCTACACATAGTAAATTTAAAATCTCAACATATTAGTAATATTTATTATGAGGATGGCAGGATTTGACAAGTTGATTGTCTTTATTTAAAATTTTCCTGATTTATGTATATTACTTTACTCATAACAAATTTTTAAGAACTATTGAGATTACTTTATGTGTAAAATTAAACTAAACGTGTCTACTTAAGATTACTTATTTAATTTTGATATAAAATATCTTAAATACTGACCTTAACTTGCCCTCTCTTACATTACATCTTAGTAAAACATATAAAAACAAATATAAACTTAAAACAATATTTGTAAGAAATACGATTATTTAGAAGATTGATTATTATTAGAGATTTCCCTTAGTAATTTTCAAGGATTTGTTCACACATATTGGTACAAAATCTCAAGAACATCTTACGATATTCCAATACCATCTATAAATATTCATATATTTCAGTCATGCCCAAAATAACAAAATCATCTTCTTTCGCATAGTTTTACTAAAACAGGGCTTAGAGAGTTCGGAAACAGTGGTACTGGGAGTTCTTACCACTGCTCTCTTGGGCATCTAGGGAGCCCCACCCAACATATTGTCTCAGTGTTAGGAAACAGTGGTACTGGGAGTTCTTACCACTGCTCTCTTGGGCATCTAGGGAGCCCCACCCAACATGTTGTCCATTGTTAGGAAACAGTGGTGCTGGGAGTTCTTACCGCGGCTCTCTTGGGCACCTCGGTAGCCCCGTCCAACATGTTGTCCAGTGTTGGGAAACAGTGGTACTGTGAGTTCTTACCGCTGCTCTCTTGGACATCTCGGTAGCCCCGTCCAACATGTTGTCCAGTGTTGGGAAACAGTGGCACTGGGAGTTCTTACCGCTGCTCTCTTGGGCGTCTCGGTAGCCCCACCCAACATGTTGTCCAGTGTTAGGAAAAAGTGGTACTGGGAGTTACCGCTGCTCTCTTGGGCATCTCGGTAGCCCCGTCCAACATGTTGTCCAGTGTTCGGAAACAGAGGTACTGGGAGTTCTTACCACTGCTCTCTTGGGCATCTAGGGAGACCCACCCAACATGTTGTCCAGTGTTAGAAAACAGTGGTACTGGGAGTTCTTACCACTGCTCTCTTGGGCATCTAGGGAGCCCCACCCAACATGTTATCCAGTGTTATGAAACAGTGGTACTGGGAGTTCTTACCACTGCTCTCTTGGGCACCTCGGTAGCCCCGTCCAACATGTTGCCCAGTGTTAGGAAACAGTGGTACTGGGAGTTCTTACCACGGCTCTCTTGGGCATCCCGGTAGCCCCGTACAACATGTTGTCCAGTGTTCGGAAACAGTGGTACTGGGAGTTCTTACCGCTGCTCTCTTGGGCATCTCGGTAGCCCTGTCCAACATGTTGTCCAGTGTTCGGAAACAGTGGTACTGTGAGTTCATACCGCTGCTCTCTTGGGCATCTCGGTAGCCCCGTCCAACATGTTGTCCAGTGTTAGGAAACAGTGGTACTGGGAGTTCTTACCGCTTCTCTCTTGGGCTTCTCGGTAGCCCCGTCCAACATGTTGTCCATTGTTCGGTAGCGCACTCGTGAAATTTTCATACTCAAGTCAATAACTTATCAGGTACAAGTCAACTAATACCAGGTAAGCTACCAGCTAGCAGGACTTTAATAAAACTGAATGCAATCGATAAAATTTGTTCAGTATTTTCTTAAATAACACAAGTCGTATTTTCTAGTGATATTTTGAAGAATAGGAGCATATTTTTTTGTAAAAATGAATAATTAACATTTAATTTAACACAAATGAAAAACAAAACTACCATCGTATTGTCTTAGGATAGTAAAATATAGATTTAATGTCTATACCTTGGATCGTAAAGTAAAAAAGAAAAATGCTTATATGGTTGCAAAAATGATATATTGCAATTTAAAACTATAATCACACGAACTATTAAATTTAAATGCTTGACTTGATTTATTTACCTTTCTTCACGTTGTACAAGTTGGTTTGAGAACATAACTTGATATAGACTGTCGTTGGTAGCTTGATTTCAATTTATGACTTAAAAATATTATATTCTGAAAATTGAAACCTGGAGCCGGGGCCTTTGACTTAGTATGCCAATGCTATACCACTGAGCTATCCAGGAATCGTCCCGTGCCCAGGGTCATTCTTCACTCATATTTTAAGGCATAGTCTATGAAGGACGTGTGGAAATCATTAGCTACTAATGTGTGATTTTATTAAGATCACGAGCTATCATATCTCGCAGCAATCTTCAACTCGGTAGTTGGCTTATTACTGACACTTTTACAATTATTATTATAATTGTACAGGATTGCATATTAAGAATCATATTCTGAAACAGGACAACTCCTGGAGAGCTCAGTGGTAGAGCATTGGCGTACTAATCAAAAGGTTCCGGCTTCGATTCGCGTGTCCAGGTGTCATTTTTCAATTTTCAGAATATGATATCTATATGGAGAATTCCTCTCTAAAAGCACAAATAATAGCTTTAGCTAGATAAAAATATTGGTAAAATATCTAGGATCTATATCAATATTAAGTACATTTCGCTTGCCATCAAAGGAAGCTCACCCTGCTGGTTTCCAATATGATGCAGCTTAGAAGATAGGACCATAGTGGAACACGTCAAGGTAAGACTGTGAGCTTTTACCATAATCTGAACTTACATTTCATTAAGAATGAAAGTTGAAGAAAATCTAAACGTGGACCAAAACTTTAACCAAGTCATTATCACGTCTCTCTACTAAACTAAAGGGCCCAGGTTCAATTCCTATCACGGCTTATAAGCTACTAATAGTAAAATATGGGTTTCCCTTTCACAATGATTAATATACGAGAGGTATATTAGGTATTGTGTCTGTGGAACCCTAAGTTATTTTGTTGGATATGTTCAGAAAGTGCAGGTTAAATAATCCAGATTTGATTAGATTAAGATTTTTCTCAATAAACCAAGAGAAGTTTGAATAGACCAATGTTTTATTTCCCTTCAAACCTATTGGCCCTGCAATCTAACGTGGTAGGAGCTATCATCCAATTCGACAAACACCACACTACACGATTGTAAAACATTTTTTATTATTTTATCGTTGTGTCTTACTAACCATCTGGGTTATACATATACATAAATGTACCAACTACGCTAATGATCTAGGAATGAGGAAGGTTTACTTTATAGAAATTTACCGGAATTTTCGTGTAAGTAAGGTGGAAAACAATTAAGGAAAATAAACCTTCATACCACCCGATTGGGATCCAAACACTGATATTCCGAATATGCTACCGAAAATCGCCGGTATATAAAAGCGCAAGCGAAAAGTGTGTACAAAACAGCGCAAAAGACCGAGGTATAAAATAACTCAGGTACAAAAGAGCGTAGTTCTTATTTGCCGTAAAAAGTTGAGTGTCTGTTTCCTTTCTTTTGTTTGGTTGGCAGGAATGCGTAGGCTACTGGAATTAACAGCTGTATAACTTCACCCTTTGAAACCTGATTTTCCTTTAACCTAAGCAAACCTAACTTACCCTAACCTACCCTAAAAGCTCAATGCCAGTAGCTTGAAAGCCACATTAAGGCCACTTGTGCAATATGTACAGTCAACCCAGTTAAACACGGACCTCTTGTGTTGTTTTAGAGAAGAAAGAGAGCACTAAAAGGTTACGAGACACTTGTGTGATATGTACAACTGTACACCTGCGTTGTTTTGTGCCTGCTCTAATTTGTAACCACTAGGTCGCGCTGTTATGTACCTGCGCTGTGTTTTACCCGTGTGCTCTTCTGTGCCGCATCCGATAATCCCGTCATCGGCAGTCCAATTTATTGTGAGAGTGACGCCTTAGATCAAGCAGTCACTGAAGTGGATCACAAAAAGTAGGTTTGAATTTCGAACGCTGAGCTAAGAATACAATTTTCAAACATGGAAGTAAACAAACCAGGGTTTGACAAGCAATCATAAAATCAATGCAGAAGTCATTCATAAAACACGGACGGGAAGATAAATAAAAATAGCCTATAGAAACGAAAGGATGTAAAATTAATTCGTTTGTCAAATTTGTTTGTTTGTTGGAAAAGCTATTTGCAAGAGAAAGTTTGCCATTATTTTGGTTAATAGAAAACTACTTGTCTTTTCCATGTCTTACAAAAGGAGTTTTCACATTTTTTAACATGTCTTACAAAGGAATTTTCACATTTTTTACATGTCTTACAAAAGGAATTTTCACATTTTTTTTACATGTCTTACAAAAGAATTTTCACATTTTTTTAATACCAGACACTTCAGAGAGTAAAAGACGAGGGAAATGTCATGTCTCATAACATATACTAGTTCTAGGCCATATAATAAATGGTGTTTAGAACATAATATTTTACTTAACCTTGATTGAGAAATGCATGTATTTATTAAGCATCCCAATATTTCAGGAAGGTAAAAATAGTGAAATAGGAGATACAAAATGAATTTAAATCAGCAGATATTCAGTATGATAATTGATACTCTTTGAGAAAGATTACTTTTTCGATTTTTAAAATAATTATTCTAAATTTATAAATACTCCCGTATTTATTTTAGTTTTATACAAAACTACTTGTTTTCCCCCCCGTTTTTTAGGTACGTACAAACTTTTTCATTTAAACAAACCACTCAATGGTTCAAACCAAAATATAGTATTTTAGGGTTGATATAACCCCAAAGTTTAAGTGCTTATAATAGTCGGACCAGTTTAAAATTTAAAATATCCTTATTAAAAAAAAGTGTTCATCCTGCTACTTAATGAGTAAATATTTAGGCCATAGGGATGGGTGTGTAAGATTAGTCATTTATCGATTCTGTAGTATTCTATAATATAATTTAGAAAACCTAGCCACCATGTGACCTTTGGAGCTAGTTGTATTACTTACCTAAGTTAAGTGCTATCGGTGTTTTGAGGAATGAACGAGCCCTTAATATCCGAGAGAATAATCCTTGTTCAATGAGCATTGTATAAGTGCATAACTTCAAAATTATTTTTTTAACAGGACTCAAATTTATGAAAATTAGACATATAAGGTGTAAGGGAGATTTAGCTTAGTTCCATATTTTTACAACTTTTTTTTAAATCGGCAATATAAATAAAATACTGCTTTAGTAGATATGTTTTGTTTAATTTTCTATACATTCCTTGAATGTTTGCCATGAACACTTGTCTAGACACTTTTTAAATGACAGGAAGCAGTTCTAGTCAAATGTTTTTAAGACAAATATAAAACTGTTGAGTAAAATTAAAATAAATGTATCTACTTAAGACATATTTTATTTAGACCAAAACATTTTTTTTGTTGGTATAAATACTATATAAATACGGACTAATTTAACAACCACTTCACTCCACCCCACATTATAAGTTAAAGATTTTACGATTACTAAGATTAAAGCTTGCATCACTAGGGTAGTTTTTTTAAAAAATCGTATGACTCATTTGAGCGGGAGGGACATTAACGTCCAGGTTTGGTCGCCTTATTTGTAGACTACTAGCCACTTTGTTGACACAGACCGTTGCCCAGGGTACACTTTAGGATGTTGTCTACACTCTTACTCTCAATGAGATGATGTGATAGTAGTTAGTATGATGTTGCAGAGCCGGAGTGAGTCTTACCCAACTTAAACCTAGCTACCCAAACATTGGTGACCATCAGGATCGTTACAATTAGGGGGAAAATACTCAATTTACCAGCCTTGAGTCTAACCCAGGACCCCTAGGCTCGTAGCCAGGTGCACTGACCCCTACACCACGGGGCTGGTTGCTAGGGTAGTGAAAACAGTATTTCCTCCATCCCCCAATTTACTTCACCCCACCATAGGATTTACAAGCGCCAATGATTAACATTTTAGTTCAAGCGTGCACAGGGGATAAGTATTGGAGGACGTAAGGTAATATCACTAATTCTCCTCAGGATGAAGAAGTTCCTCAAGGGGAAATCGTGTTCCTACGAAAACAAAAATGGGGGGAATGGGGTGTGGAAGAAGGGACTACTGAACTGCCGACTACTTCAAGCCCTTCTTCCTCTTTCACTCCCTTAGGAGATTTCTAGTCTTTCCATACCCCACAACCCCAAAAACTGGGATTTATAAAGCGCAGAGAGCTATAGAAGCGTTGTTCGTTGCAACAACATCTCCCCGTCCCTCCAACCAATTTCACGGCACATGGGACTTCCCCGGGTGTGAAATGACGCAGTTTACGATATAGATGATGAAATGACCGCCGGCCGTCCAAGAAGAGAAGAGAGAATGATGCAGTGTGGTTTTATTAAGGCTTGATCGTGTAAACGGTTTGTGTTGGCCTTCATACTTTCATGCAGTCCCACCAACCACTGTTTCACTTCCATTTCCCCCCAATAAAACTAGTTTTACACTTGAATATAGATTTTTATCTTGAGATGGTACTTTTTTACTTTCTCACTATCTTACAGGTGGAGAAAGTATTGTGATCTTCAAAGAAATTGAACTCGATATTTTGATTAANCCCCCTCCCACCCTCCGCCCTCCCGAATTCGAAAAGGTGTTTTTTATAATATCCATCTGTCTGTCTGTTTGTCTGACTTGTAACTAGATTCTAAAATATTTTACTGATCGGGATAAAACTTGGTATTTAGGGTTTTCATAGGGTTGCCCCGAGGGATTTTTGGAATTGGATATCCAACCCTAAAACTAAGGGTAGTTTACTGTAAGGCAAAAAGAGAAAAAGTATATTTTTTTTCAAAATAGGCTCTAACAATTTTGATTATAAATCGTATCTATGCGTTGACTAAGATTACAAATAATGGCTATTTTCATTTTCCCATGAAATGACTTTTAGGCTACTTTACAGAAACGGAGATCTCCGTTTGTCCACAACCATTAGAGATACTAAATAACTTATCATTTCAAAATTGTAGGACTATTAAAAATAAAAAACTTTTATGTAAAATATATTTTTATAAAACCAACCGTATCTGAAATATTGGCAAATATAGTAATACAATTTTGTGAGCTTTAGTTGTAAAGCGACGTTAAATAAGTTTAAGAGCAATAATTATTCTCTAATGCCATAGAGTAATTAAATATAAGTAAGTCTTTAAAAAAGTTTAGAGGTATATGGTATTTTCCCCTAAAGCCCTTAGAAGAAATGCTTCTACAAAAATGATCTATCTCCATTTTAAACTCAATAGTCAATATTAACATTTTTCATTTGTCAACATTTGTAAATAATGAATTTAATAGCAATGCGATTACCTGAAGATGTGCAGCACCTAATAAACTGTCAAATTTTTTAACCGGAAGTCGAAATTTTAATACAGATTGTTGACCCTTTGGACACAATATCGATCTTTTTTATTTGTACAATAAATAAATTATAAAATGTAAAACCAGCACTCAAAATATGTTTTATGTAAGTATAATGTAATTTATATTGGGTTTGCTAGTGTATATATTATTTTGTTTCACATATATTACTAGTTTTGAGTAAATATCTCCATTTTTAAACAATAGCTGGAGAAATCCCGTGCGAAGCTCCATCCTATCTATTTTAAAAAACGTATTTAATTTGGTCCACTACATCTGGCAATTCAACCCGTATACTGGGTTTATATATAAATTAAGAAGAGTAGGGATGGTAATGAAGAGTTAGAGGAAGTATACGCCAATTTTCACGGAGGCTAAGTGAAACAAATATAAGATTAAGCAACCTCAGTAAAATCAGCCGGGTTTCAAGCCCCGACATTTCCATAAATAACAATCGAGTATATTGCAAGAGTGACACCTTGACCACTCAACCACAGATACAGATTCAAATAAAGTGGTTTATGATATTTTAATGATAACTGAGTAGAAAACACATGTGTACAGGTAAAATAGAAAGTATTAAGTTAAAATAATCATATGAAAATATTTTCGGGACAGGGATTTACAGCCTTTGACATTTAACCTAACGCTCTAGTACTATATTTAGAGGGATATTTAGTGTTTTATTCACATAAAAGAGACACTTTATACTTCTTAATAAGACTATTGAAATGGGATGTATTGACCATATATAGAAAAGCACAATAACACGTTAACACTCGCTTCGGTGGCCACGTGGTCTAACGTGCTAATCTCGTGTTGGTTTAGACTACCAAAGACGGGGAGATCGGTGTTCGATCCCGGTTGGGTGCGCTGAGGGTTGTTTCTCCTAAATAATCTTCCACTCTTCCTCCACGCATATGAGGGTGCATCTCCTCTAAATTAAGCTTTCCTAATCCCTAGACCAATAAGTGTAATTAGTACATAGGCGTATAGCCTAAACAAGAAGTAAGAGGAGGTGCTAAGAATAAAAACAAGTTATTCCACCTCTTAGCTGAGTAATTAATGATTATAAAGATATTTTAATGATATGTACAGTTTAACGGTCAACATTGACAACATTTTACTGTAATACTTTTTTTAATAATCGCGTCTTATTACCTGTTCAGTTTGTATGCACATATGATAATTATTCTAATGGGATATGTTTGGGGAAGGAGGCATTTTAGATGTCATCTACTCGTATTCGCATATAAAGAGAGTGTGAAACCACTTTGGAAGACGCACATAACGGGTAATTTTAAATATTAAATGTAGTGTTATGTAAACTCAACCAAATCTTGTTTTTGATTTCCGCTTCGACTTTGCTTAGCAAGTTTCATGCCTCCCTTTGACTTTGTTTAGTTAAGTTTCATGCCTCCCTTTGACTTTGTTTAGCAAGTTTCATGCCTCGCTTCGACTTTGTTTAGCAAGTTTCATGCCTCCCTTCGACTTTGTTTAGCAAGTGTCATGCCTCCTTTCGACTTTGTTTAGCAAGTTTCATGCTTCCCTTCGACTTCGTTTAGAATTTAAAAAGATAATTTTCCACACCCCTCTTTTTTATACTTGTGTTTTAATACCTCAGATTATAGTCTACTTATTTGTACGAATTACACTAATGAGTTATGGTGGAGTAAGATCGAATTTAAAGGAAATGCACCCGTATTTGAGTGGAAAACCATTAAGAAAAAAAACCTCCGTACACTTGACCAGAATTTGAGCCTCAATATCCCTGTCATCGACAGTCTAATCTATTGTTAAAGTGACGTCTTAGACCATGAGGTCACCGAAGCAGGTCACACCCCTCTTAATTTATACGTTAAACAAAATGGTTATTATTTACTAACGACCTAATATAGGGTGTAAATTGAGGAGGGAAGATTAAAGGAAATGTTCCTATATTGGAATGGTGAATTAATCACAACTTGGGAATGTGGGGAATTCCAGGCCTCCACCGTGGTTCGGATTCCACGTTAAACTGTATGGTCCTCCATTTCATCTCACAATCACCCTACCATTATACATTAGCGTAAGTGCGTATAAGCCGAACGGGTAGTAAGACGCGGCGCTAATAATAATAATAATAATAATAATACTATATTGGAGCAGAGAGCGAATGAAAAAAAAAGTCAATTAATATAAATATTACAGGACTTACAGTTTACCTCCCAGTCAACAGTGATAAAATGTACTTTGAGTCACTCTTACAGTTTAGAATTCACGCCTACTAGCTTCGGAGATATAAGATTAAAAGTTCCCTCACCGAAAAAAACTTAAATGATGTTCAAAGTCATGTGAAAAATGTACAGTTCTACTATTTAAATGTGGCCGGCATGAAATGGGACGTGATAATCAAAAGCTGTCCCTTTTTTGTGATCAAGACGACTATATTTAATAAAGCGTGTTTATTAATTTATCATATCTACGTCGCTTATGTTTATATAAACTCCCCTCCCTCCCCCTCCGTCCATTACTGTTTCCTACCACCCGCCTCGGTGGCGTATTTGGCTAAAGCGCTTCTCATGTTGAAGCTCGACTGCTGATGACGGGGAGGTCGAGGTTCGAATCTCGGTCGGGTGGACTGGGGGTGGTTTTTCCTAAATGGTTTTCCAATCTCCCTACACGCAAATACGGGTTCACTTCCTCTAATTCAACCTTCCTAATTCCTAATTCCATTAGAGTAATTAGTACTTAAAGCGTATAACCCGAACGGGTAGTAAGACGTGGTGCTAAATATTATTATTATTATTACTATTATTATGTTTCCAAACTGTAGATTGGGTTAGTTTTTTTTATTCAAACCATTTATTTTCCACGACCGGCCTGCTTGGCCTGTCGTAGCTTAATATGCCTTATAATATAACTTGACTAGGACAGGCACAACATCCCGTCCCCAGCCGGTAATTCATCATTGGGACCGGGCAAACTCACCTATCACCAATTATACAGTTTTCGGTTTGCCAGGAATGGAGCCCGGCACCCCTAGCTGAGTAGACAGACTCTACCGACTGACCTAAGGTGTGTGATTGTTTATAAAAAAAACATACATGAATTTATATTTTAAATATTTTCAGATGTTTAAAAGAAGATGATTAATATTATAAGATTTATATTAGGTGATAAAATATACATTAATGGAATTACTTTTGTTTCACAAAGCAAAAATGCTATCCATTAAAGCGTTTTAGAATACAAAAACTCACACATCATGTTAAAAAACATTTTAAAATAAACATTCGACCGAATAATTTTTTAAAATTTACTTTTGAAACTTTTGAAAAAAAACAAACAAAAACTGACTACCAAAATCCCATACACTATATAAAATCGGAACAATTGAGTCTCTTTTGTAGTGGCTTGCAACGGGTTGGACCCAAAAATACAAAGTAAAAGAAAATACAATCAACCAATTTAAATATTAAAAATAAAAGTTAATTTTGTAGAAAAAAAATATAGGTCAACGAGACAACAGAAATATCACACAGTTAAAAATTATATATGTATTTGTAAGTAAATTAGATAAAATAAAGTCCCTCCTTTACCCCTCAGTGGTGGTGATCAGGATAGTTAGCAGGCAGACCCCTCACTCATTCCCAACGCAACACATCCCAATCGAAATTTGTTCACGTAGTAAATGAACTGTGGTCGCATTGTACCGTATAATTGCGGCGACAATTGCCTGTATTATCGGCATCGCTCAATTACAAGCACTGCCGCCAACATCTATGTGAACGCTCTCGCCTGCCTTTACCAAAAGGGAGTGGAGGGGGGGGAGGTAAACTGAGGGGAGGAAGCTAATTACTTACACAATATATTTTTCAGCGCAATCAGGACATGCAAGTAAACGAATGCAGTATTCTCCCCCTCTCTCGCCAAACACACAGATTCCAAAATGTTATCCTGTACCCAAAATGATTGGATTGGTTAAAAAAAAATATCTTTTGTTCAAACAAACGATGCTCACAGAATTGTAAATATTTTAACCGGTGAGTTGAGTACATACTTATATCATGGGTTTGTAAACCTTGGCACGCAAAACACGTTTGAATGGATCGCATGGAATAATTTAGTACAAAGTTTCACCTTAGTATAAACTGTCGTACAATCAGTTTACCATGAAAGGTAGCAGTCTTACCTTGACGGATTACAATATGTATTATTATTATTATTATTATTATTATTATTATTATTATTAG
>CABFOV010000035.1:38722-95946 GCA_902141375.1 Timema poppense | reverse complement strand
GGAACTACTTTTTTTTTTTTGTGAAATGAAGACACGCAGAAAAAATATTATTGTGATATCGTATGACTTTCATATTAGTAAGTTTTTAATAAAATAGCTTGAGTGTAATGATGAATCAAATAGATTCGTTATTCTAACTTTGTTTGTATTTTAATGATCTGCATTAATAGCACACATAACTATAAGCTTGCTTGTACTTAGGTATTGAAACGACGTTTCAAATAATAGAGCAATAGAAATATATATTAGATCATTCACCAGGATGACTGGTCAGAAAGGCTGACCATATGCAATGGTTATCATGATACGATCAAAAACAGGCACTATAATAATTATTTATCATTCTACTTTCTCTCGACTCCTTGGGGAGCAAGTATTGTTATCGTTCACAAAAATCAAATAAAGGAGTTTGATAAATGTAAACGTTTCATGACCCACTGAAACTGAAAACTTGTTTTTCGCGGAGCTGTCTATCAGTGTCTCGGACTAGAACCTAAACTCATCTACCGATCAGGCTAAAACTTGATATCTAAAGTTTTCACAAGATTCTTCTGAGTGATTTTTTGAATCATATATCTTAAGAGTAGTTTAATGAAGGCCAAAGAGAGATTAAATCAATCTTATCTTAACCCACGCTAGCGATTTTGATTGAGATTTGTATCTAAACATTGTTAATACTACGAATAAGCTGGCAATTCTCGTTTGCCCATGATTGCTTTACATTATCCGAAATTTCCAATTTTTGTCATTTATCCAAAAATATTTGAGATGCAAAATAACAAATCGTTGTAAAGTTTTAGTACCATTAAAAGTAAAAACTTTTATTTCAACTATATTTATTAAAACCAATTATTTCTGAGCTACAAGCAAATTTATATATATTATGGAGCACTTTGATATCGATTGTTATGCTCTTTGCTTGCCAGAGATATTCCTCTTTACTCAATGTTTCTGTTAAAATGTGTATTATTTCATTTATATATATATATATTGAAATTATTTCATATATGGTGCCGTATTTCTCCAAAAATATATATTCGGTGACCTGGCGGTCTAGTGGTAAGGTGCCGGAATTCTGTGTTGGGGGTCTGGGGTTCAATCCTTGGTCCCGGCATGGATTTATCTGATTACCAAACCCTTCCTTCATCTCTGAAAAGACGTGTATTAATCACAACTTGTGAATTGTGGGGAATGCCAGGCCTCCATCGTGGTTCGGATCCCACGTTAAACTGTAGGTCCTCCATTTCATCTCATAATCACCCTACTATTACACATGAGCGTAAATGCGTATAACCCGAACGGGTAGTAAGACGCGGTGCTAATACTGATAATAATAATAATAATAATAATAGTAATAATAACTATACATATTTCTGTTTCACAAATCTTAGGAGTTTTTAGTAATTATCTCTATTTTACGATAAAATAGGGAGAAAGTCTGTGTGGTGCGTCGTGCCATTTTTATTATTATTGCTAGCACGAAAAACAATAACTGGGACCCTTATTAATCTTATATGACATCTAATGGCTGCCAGAATTGTTTCACTTCAAGATTCCCTGTGTTTTACAGGTTTGACAAAATCAAGTTCCATTCTTATAGATAACTTGTATTTAAGGTATATTGAGAAATGAAATTTATTTGCCAAAGGATCGACTAGAAATGTGATGTAGATTATATATTTAAGATCTTAAAAGATTCTTTGGAATAATAATTCCCGGAGTTTTACATATCTGATGATCACTTTATCTTTAAAAAGTGAAAGTTTATACACAAAGGATCTGTTTTAATATTCACAATTTCAAAAATATTCATGGGAGAAGCCAACATTTCATAAAACGATAATTTATTACGAATTCTATTTAAGAGGTATTTAAATAAAAAATAAATTTCGAGGATTATCATATTAATTATTAGTCTAAACATTTTAATACCAAAGCTGGACTTTACATGTAATTTGAACTAGTCAATGAATGTATGGACACTATTATGACAGGGTTGCCAATGTCATAACTGAAAGTGGTAAAAGTAGTTAAAAAAATGTAAATGTGTTCAAAGGCGACATAATGTCAGAAATCACACAGGGCTCTACTACAAATACCGTGTCTTGGACAAGAAAGAAACGCGACTGATGGATATTTTGGCCAGATATGACTCGTCGGTGCTCAAAACAAGTTGATTTAAAAACATTGGTGAGGAAACAGGCGGCCACACCACATCCCAATGCTTTCAGTAGGTAGGAGTGTTGCGATAGGACATGTGTATATATAAGCGTGATTAGTTCTTCAGCTAATTTTTTCCTCTATAACAAAAAATCATCTGCTCATATATTATATTTCAGTTCTTGTTTTGGAAGATTTTTTGAAAAATGTTGTTAATTTTCTTTGTTTAAAAAAAAATACAAATCATTCCTTGTATTTCGACGGTTTTCCAGATGCATGGCAATTTTACTTCTCAATTAAACAATCTTCTCTTAAATAACATTCCTTCTAAATATCCTGTTACCCACCTTGGTGGCCATGTGGTCTAACGCGCTACTCTTGCAACAGGCTAGACTGCCAATAGCGGGGAGGTTGAATTTAGAATATCGGTTGGGTGCACTGAGGATGGTTTTTATAAAAGGTTTTCCACCCTCCATCCATGAAAATGTGGGTACATATCCTATTAATATAACCTTCCTAATCCCTAAAACCATTTGTGTAATTAGTACATAAGCGTATAATCTGAACCGTTAGTAAGACGTTGTGCTAATAAATAAATAAATAAAATAAAAATATTATGTTTGAGGCCCGGTGAAGCATTCGATGGATTGAACGTGATAATCAGAGTATCTGGACCCATCATTATGTATTCCTCACTCTTCAGACTTAATGTGTATCAGACGCGAGAGTGAAACACTTAACTCTTAATATACAGTCGATAATAATAATAATTATTATTATTATTAGCACCGCGTCTTACTACCCGTTCGGGTTATACGCACTTACGCTAATGTTTAATGGTAGGCTGATTGTGAGATGAAATGGAGGCCCTACAGTTTAACGTGGAATCCGAACAACGGTGGAGTGCCTGGCATTCCCCACATTCACAAGATGTCTTGTCAGAGGTGAAGGAAGGGTTTGGTAATCAGATAAATCTTTGCCGGGTACAGTCAATAAGGTTAATTTTGTAAGAAAGTTTGACAAGAAGGGAGAGAGAAACTGGGCGAAAAAAATGCCCGTATTACTCAGTACTAAGAATATCCTTTTGTATGGCCAGTTTTAGAATATCCCATCTTTCTGTGTGCAGAATGAATAGGGAGTATATTGAGATAGCAAGCACCAACAGATTGGAGGGCACTTGTCATGAAGTCTCCTTGTAGGAAGGGTGTGATTTCCATTCTTACCTCTATTATTTTGTCTTTAAATCTCATTAAATGAGTAAAATTTAGTTAACTGCAATTTTTCTATAACTGCGATTAATAAAATGTAATGCAAAATCAAGTATGTGGACGGATTACCAGCATAATAAGATAAACTTAAAATAATGTTGGTACTAATAAACAATGTTATTAAATAGCAAATAGAGAAAAGGGTCACGTTATAAGTGATCACTATTTTTTTTATTAGGGTTATTTAATGCATCATTTTTGTCCATGTGATTCCATTAGACCATTTTGCAAACAAACTCAGACTATGGAACATAAATACCACCTAGATCCAGCGAATTGTCTCCCAACATCCCTTGTTCGGATCTTAACGAGGTCAATATAGGCCTATGCCTTTGATAGTTCGTAATTGCAACTATATGAGTTGTAAGTTAGCGGTAGATTATGTTGTTCTGTATTCGGGCACCAGGTGGTTAGCGTTTTTACCACCGTGCTATGTTTCTATAATTTATATATAGAATGTTATTATATACAAAATATTAATTACATTTATTAACTTAAGTGACCTGGCGGTCTAGGGTTAAGGTGTCAGACTTCTGTGCTGGCGGCTGGGGTTCGATCCTCGGTCCCGACACAAATTTATCTGATTACCAAACCCTTCCTTCACCTCTGACAATACATCTTGTGAATGTGGGGAATGCCAGGCCTCCACCGTGGTTCGGATTCCACGTTAAACTGTAGGTCTTTCATTTCATCTCACAATCACCCTACCATTACACATTAGCATAAGTGCGTATAACCTGAGCGGGTAGTAAGACGCGGTGCTAATAATAATAATAATAATAATAATAATTTATTAACTTAACAACAATTTAAGTAGTGAAATAAGTTAATATAACAACCTATGAATATCTATTGCCTTCATGATGGAAACTTAGTTGAAGTTATTATTTCCCACTCACATCTCGTGACCGCTATAAGGCTAGTAGGAATGATTAATCTTCACCCCTACACCATACTGGTTGACTGTGAAACAGCAACTGACCTTACTGAATTGACTCGCGGTGTTGTTTTCCAACTACACGTCCCTCGAGGAAGTTAACCGGATACGATGTATCCTTTAAAATGAATTGCACCGAGGTTCTGCTTTTGCTTTCATTTAAAGAAACTAACATGCACTCTGCACAGCTTCCCGGTTAATGGAATGCGTACCTTAAGTTCTTTCACAAAGTTTGGATTTTATATTTCAGGATGGTAACAAATTAAACTAAAATGACACGTTATTCCCTTGCCAAGCAATCCTGTTAGTATAAGGTGAGAAAATAAGGTTCTAATATCTTTTTCTGGGGATGAGTGTTCAATACAATTTGGAGAGGCTAATAATAAAGATTTTACTTTTCACTGTCAATTAATCACTGCGAAAGGGGACGTCCAAATTTTACCAATAATTATTTTTTCATACACACAGGCTGTAAATTGAACGCGGGACCTCGAGTTCATAGACGGGTTTTCTACATACTAAGCTAAGATGTCAGCCAGAACGAGAGTTAAGGTTGCAAACCTTTGAAACAAGCTGTTGATATTTTTCTCAACTTTCAAACTCACCTTTCATCTACAATATTGTTATACATTATGGTATATTTTTAATACCATCCTTACCCACTCCAGTGGTAGAATAGTCTGAGGCGTCACTCTCGCAATATATTGGGCTGCCTGTTGAGGGGAAGATGGGGGTTCGAATCTTATTTGGGTGAAATGAAGGGGATTTTTCCTTAATCGTTTTTGACTATCCCTCCAAAGGTTTATATTATCTTAAATATTATGTTTGAAAGAAATCCATTTAATCATTCTGCTATAGATCCAGGGACAGACAGAAATGCAAGAAGTATACTTTTGACTCTGTATTTAAGTTAAATTACATCCTATAATTTCTCGTTGGATTTGAAGTTGATATTTTTACTTGATTACCAAGTAAGACAGAAAAAGAATGAATGCTATATTCAATAATACATTATTAGTATATTAAAGAGCACTACTGTTGTTCGCGCGGCTTAAATTGTCAGCCTCAAAATTAAATGTCAAATTAAAAACTTAAAAAAAACAAGCATTAATTACTCGATTAATTAATTAGAAATTTAAATTCAAATCACTTTAGATGAGCCGGTAAACAAAACAACCTTTAATTGGCTGCCATCTTGAGATGTAAAAGCAGATTTAAAACATATTAAAACTTTGTTTGGCCTGGGCTTAAAAATGGCACAACCAAATTTCATTAAAATTGGTAAACGCATAAGGCAGTTATCATCGAATAAACATCCTGAAACTGGGCATACAGTTTAAATGCCGAACAGTTGAGCTAAAACAAGACCTTGCTACGCTCAACCCACTTCATTAACATGATCATTGTCATCATCAACTGATTCCAGCCTTTGACCTAGTCAATCTAGTAATCATCCTACATTTCCTTTATTCTTTTACCGTTCTTCCTGCTTTAATCGCTTTAAATTCTTCTCCTCACACTTGTACACTCAATTCAATTTTCTCCTACCATATATTTCTTAGTCTTCTTTTGGTATTTTCTTAATAACTTCATCTCCATCATTCTCTTTGGTACTCTCTCCTTTTATATCCTCACTACATGTCCATGTCATCTCAGTCTTGCTTCCTATACTATCTTATGTACTCTTTCTCCTCCTACTCTTTCCGGAATAACTTAATTTATTATCTTGTTTCTCTCTGTGACAGCTAGTATATCTCCTCCAAATTTTATTTCCATGACCTCCTCTTTCCTAGTCTCTCTAACATTCAATGCCCATTTTTCTTATGCATATATAGCATTGGGTAAAAAGTATGTCCTATACAGAACTTCATTACACTTCAAGGGCATTTATCTTCCTTGTAGCAGGTCTCTTACACATCTACAGTACATACTAATTAGCCGTCCTGCCCCCTTTTTATTAGATCCTCTCTAATTTCACTATTCCCCTCAATCGTGCTTCACAGATGTTTTTAACCCTGTATCATTCTCAGCTCTACTCCATCCAACTTTATGGCCTTACTAGGCCTTATCATTTTCTTTGATCAGTCACCCAATCAAAGTAAACGGGAATATAATGTTTCATTCTAAACCAATGTACAAGAACACACAGTCTTTATTACTCACAGCCTAACTACTCTAAAATCACTCATCCCTTTTATTGTTTGTACAAACAATACAGTATATATGGAAGAATTCTGTTAGGAATAAAAGTTTAAAAATACTTACACATCATATTTTGGTACTATCGAGATTGATAACGATATATTATACCAATGGTATTATTTGATCAGTATTGCTATGTTTTAAAATTTGAATTGATTATATCAGCACATGACTTATAAACTGACCCCGGCCCCCGGCCGTTAATTCTTCACCGAGAGAGGAAAAACAATATTTCAACAACTAAACAATTTAGGCCACACAGGGAATCAAACTCAGAACCATTAAATCAGTAGATAGTAGCGCTACCAACTAAGCTAGGATCTAAGATAGTATTGATATATCCATCAAGAGCTACCGCCTATAGACCACATGATTTAACGCTGGTTTTACTAAATTTAGTTAGGCCTACTGATAAATACTGCCCTTGGTCAAAAAAAAAATACTAAAATTAGAATCTCACAGACATTTTAGTCATTTTGTGAATTTTTTGCAGAGCTACTACTCAATATATTTACTAAAAAATCCTCGAAAACTTTGTGACACCAGTAAACTTGTCATATTTGTGTCCATACATTCAACTATTAATGAGTATTATACGTAAACGTATATATATATATATATAAAGCCTCTTCTCACATGAGGTGTAGAACCATAATTAATCGATTTATCGACCACAATAGCCGTTTAAAACGAAAATAGATCAAATATAATTCAAAGCTTAGATAGTTTAAATAATTTTAACCATAGCAAATGATTACCATGTTATATATTCTGAGTAATTCCTGGCTGTTATTGTTTTTTCATGTATACAAAATATACCGTTGCAGACGAGAATAGACCCAGACAGACAGTAATTTCCCCCCTTTTGCACCGGGCTTACTCACCCTCATACAGTTTCGACGATGGGATGTAGCGGCCACCAGTCCAGCCGACATAATGGTCAATTACTTTGATTAATTCCCCCTTGTACCTACAGTACTGTGTCCACACCTACACGGCCGAGACTCGCAGTGGAACAGCCGACTAGGTCCACGACACAGGTAAAATAGAAATAAATGACGTGGCAAAAAGAGCTAATGTGCTGTCTACCTCCCCGTACTCGGCTTCACCCCTTCACCCCTGCGCGCATCCAAGGTGGCATCTCTGAGTTAGAATTCAAAGTAGGGAAATATCTACATTCCAATTTTCAAAGGTAGAAACATATCTGACAGTTTGAAAAGTTGCTAGATATACTTTCACGTACACAACAAGCCATGTAATCTGCTTCTTTCACTTATATATTATCAATATATAAGAAGTAATACAAATAAAATAGTATTATTACTATTAGCACCGCGTCTTACTACCCGTTCGGGTTATACGCACTTACGCTAATGCGTAATGATAGGGTGATTGTGAGATGAAATTAAGAACCTACAGTTTAACGTGGAATTCGAACCGCGGTGGAGGCCTGGCACTCCCCACATTCACAAGAAGTCTTGTCAGAGGTGAAGGAAGGGTTTGGTAATCAGATAAATCTTTGCCGGGACCGAGGATTGAACCCCGGCCGCCAGTACAAAAGTCTGACACCTTACCCCTAGACCGCCAGGTCACCAATATAAAATAGTAAAATGTACTATAAAATATTACTAATAAAATCGTAAATTGGCTCATTAAATTTAAAAAAAGGAAGTAAAATGCCCTATAAAATCAAATCAAATAATAGTAAAATGGTCGTTGAAGTAAAAATAATAAAATATCAGGGTGCCATATAAAATTAAACCAATAAAATACCTATAAAATAAGACTACTAAAATATAAATATTATATCAATTTTGGCTACAAAGTAAGTTTGTGTTTTTTAAAGGACTATTCCTATTAATCATGATCTGTAAATAGCCACGAAAGGTTTTAATTACTTTGGATTTCACTAAAATAAATGTATTTTCTAGGAGCTACAGCCCACGAATATTAGTGACCTTATTGTTATAAAAAAGGATGAATATAAACTCTACTTTAATAATACAGTTATTCATTGAGTAGTTTGAACATGTGTGAGAGATTCTTTTATTTATTTGGGTTTTGCCCACTAGGTTTTACTACCTGTCTGGGTTAACTGCATATTTGCATTAATATGGTAGAATTAAGGAATCCAGAACTTTGAGTAAGTGTGCTCGCATTTGCAAGAATAGAGTGTGGGAAACCTTTTATAAATATCTACCATTAGAATATCTGATCGAGGTTTAAGCCCTGGCTTATCTGTCGCCAGCAATCCTTTCTAATATTAGAGTGATGCCTGAAAGATTGCGAACACCGATGCGGGTTACATACTTTTATTAAAACACAATTAAAAGGGGAGTCACCGAAATGAGTTGCAAATGTTCAAAAATACAACGTTATTTAAGAAATGAATTTTTTATTTTAAAATATGACTCTTGTCGTAATGGAGTTATAAAATATAATTATGGTCCTAGAGAAATAAAACAATAGATTTAAATTTGTACACATAGCTAAATAAATTTAGGAAAATATAATATTAAATCATTTACAAAGACGAATATTATAAAGTGGCGAGGCTTTGAAATTAAGAAAAAATGTAGGAAACATAGGGCCTGGATCTAATTTGCCTCAACCAAAGTAGTTTTTAATTGGGCCACAAGATAAAACCTTATAATTATTGGAATTAATCAGTAGATTTGAACCATTCTTATGAGATATTCCGCAGATATTTGCTTCAAGTAAGCGGTACCCTTTAGTTTTAAAAACTATTATCGGTAAAGCAAAGTGAGTGATAACAAACTTGCCTACTGTTTTGGAAGCCATGTTTTGATCTCAGTCTGGACCCACATGCGGTGTGTTCTGGTTTTGTTTTATACATCATGGATTTCTACATTCCGAGTGAATGTTGGTATATTTGATTGAAATTCCACCTCTTTATCCTGTCCCTCTAGGTGGCAGTTGGACAAATGGTAGTGTGTACCTTGTTTCTACAGGGATAGCTGGTTTGGACACCTCCACGAGATCCCCACTGGACCACTTGGGACAAGTCCTTGGAGACCTCAGCACTTCCTAAAGCTGAGTTTATAACTTCCTCCGTAATGCTAACCATCACATATGGGGGGATCACTCTTCTCACCTGTGGAACCAGGATCTATTGTCGCTTTACGCAAGTTTTCCAATGAGGTCTGTGTCAAGGACTCACAATATTCGGTGGGCCGAACAACCGAAGATACAACCGTGGTGGATCTAAGGAAGCCTCGGGATAGGGTGACTGTTCCTCATCGTGGGTGCCAGACGTTTATCTAACTACGGCATTGGATGGCTTACTTCTACCTAGCTAGATGGGTACCTGTAGGGAGCAGCGACTTGATTATGGTGGACATCGACCGTCCCAGTACATCTGAATGGGAACACTTAATGGCCTTTTAAGGAATATAGTTTGTCACTGCTAGTAGTTAGTAGCAATATAACGTTTAAATAAAATATAATTATATTTTAATCACATTTTCTTTCGGTTTCTGTATGTGTGTACATTACTTTATTTTCAGGCGTGTGAGATAACATATTCATACTTCTAGATAAAGCTTTCAACAAGTCTATGGGTCTAAATGGAAAGATTGCATATGCGATAGTAACGGAAAGGTTTGAAAGGTTTGGATATTAAAAAAAAAAAAAATTGGAACAATATTTAGTACAGATTCTTATTTGAAAATGTTATAATACACACAAAACAAAAATCCTAGAAATATAATTGTCTTCGTGATAGATCTACGAATTTGTGACTTAAATAATTAATCGTTATTCATTTTAATCAGCTTTGGTTGATTCTAGAATCGCTAACCTGAAGGTAATTACGTAACAAGTAAGCGGCTTAAGTTCAGTGGCAGCATGTTCTCATTGTAAAAACAGTTCAAATAACAGTTTTATTTTAAAATAAAAATGACTGCTAGCCAGAAAAAGTAGATTGCCAATATTTTCTACTATATACAAATATTACTCTCATAAAGGATGTATATATATATATATATATATATATACTTTCCCAGTCTGTTTTATTTATATGCAAATACAAGAAGGCGTACATATTGACTTGTGTCTTTACAAGTATATACCTGCATTCAAAAAAAGGCATAAACTACTGTAGTACAGTACATTATGCAATAACGAGATTGATCGAAATAGAAGGTGGAGTGTAGATTAAGAGTCATTGATGTCCTATAAACCTAGTTAAAAATCATTAAACTTTATACTTCACTTCACCTTCTGTTTTACTCAGCCTTGTTCTTGCATATGTACACTTGTGAGTAATGATGAGAATAGGTTCTTATAAGTCAATTATACCTTGAACTACGTTACACCGAAGGCCTAGAAAGTAACACTTAAGTATTATGTTATGTCAAGCAACAAGTGTATTGTGCTTTATAACTAAAAAATAAAATAAAAATGCTAAGAGACATATGATTTAAGATATTTTTAAATATTCTAAAAAGTGCTATTTCTGTAAGAAATATGAAAAACTTCTTAATACATCAAAATGGGGCCAAGTTTTTTCCCCCAGCCATTTTACTCTTTATATATCAAGGTAGAGAAACTCTCTTGGTGCTTGTCCTTTCGCATATAAACAACGATTCTTGGTTACGCGGCCAAACAACAAACACAAATAGTATTGTAAGAAAACTAAAAATTCTTTGATAGCTGTATCAAATTTTATTAACACATAATATGATTGGTTCTATTTTATTTAAATATTGGATATTAAGTGCTCTTTACTGGTACAAACCTTAAGTATTTTCATCTTTTCCAACGATCCCGCGTAGTTCGAGTTTTGGATAACTTAAGATGAACTCGAGATTGTTCAACTTGATCATTCGAGACTACCGTATATTTATTAATATGTTTTCCTTTCGTTGTTTGCAGCTCATAAAATAGATTTTGTTAGCTCAGTCCGTGCGCCCTGTATGATATATATCGGCGGATCTGTCGGTACATGTCATTAATTGCTCATCAGTCGCACCGGCTTGTCGGATGAGCACTTGTAATATGGTCAGTCAAAAACAGCGCGATCACACTTTGAAATTGTTGGACCCTCTTGTCGTAAGTAGAATGGCAATGTTCATCTCTTGTGTTTACTACTTCAACCAATCAGAAACAGATATAGATAAACTAATGTAACCTATACAAATAAATCAATTAGTTATTTGGTTGACAATATTAGTTTATAAAAATATAGTAGTTTTATTATGTTTTATTATAATTTTTAAATTTTAATAGGACTTTGATAATCTAGCCATAATAATTGAAATTAATTATACCAATTGTTGTGTGTTAAGAGTCATTGTTTGGTCAGAAAACAAAGAAAACGTATATCACAAGTGCGCCTACGAAAGAGTAAGTGTCCGACAAGTGGTTGCGACCGATAGGCAAGCCTTAAGGTAGGCCTTGGTTAGTGATGAAGTATCACTCGCTTTCAGGCTACACGGTTTAAAATACAATAATAGTATGTGTCGTTTTAGGTAAATACTTCTCTATTCTGTCTCAACTAAGTCTCCCTTTAACCATTTAATAAAAATATGTTTTTCTCATATATTTACACATCAAAAGGTAACGATGAGATGATTAAAATTATGTATGTATCGTGTGCCACTCCTAGGAACTAGGTGAAAATAATAATGAAAAAAAAAACACCTTCAGCTTGGCTAACTCTGACAGAGGCACGATGACTCTTAACACTCGAGACCACTGGGTGTGCTCGGGAAAGTTTTCAGGATAGTACAATGTGAATGATGACACTACCTTACCTACAACAATGGTATGCTGTAAATCTCCACAAGAATTGAAAGAATACTTAAAATAAAACATGAACAATTGAAATAAAATGGCTAATTTGAATAAAATTTATTAATTTAAACTGTAATAAGAATATATACAAGAAACAATCATTGAAAAATGTGTGGGTTATTATTTTTTCCTTTCTACCACATCCTAATCTTACCCATGGAATTCCAAGTAATTAATTCTAATATGACAAAATAAAAAAATATATATATTTTATTACATTTTTTCTTTAACAAAATTTTTCAATTAAAAATAATAATTGCAGAGTGTGGTTAAATTTAGGAGTTTAGAAAAATCATATCAGAGTAAGAGAAAAATAATATAGGTTAAACTTATATATAATTAGAGTTTTGAATAAGACAAAAAAAAATATTGTCGAGGAAAGAGAAAACAAAATTAATAGAATTAATATTTTAACATAAAATAATTTACAAAATAATGCTCTGGAATAGATAAATATTCTGAATATATTTAGTCTTTTCGGAAAGTTTTACATAAATCCTGGTTTATTTATGAAAAGTAAAAGAGAGAGAATAAATATTTTTAAAGTTGAAAATTTGGCTGGATCTCACCAATGAATTCGTCTCTGTTGAAACAGCACGAATTTCTAAAATTGATCTGTTTTAATTAATTACAACCCCTCCACAATTTGAAAAAATAAAAAATCTCTAGTTCGTCCCCATACACTTAACTTTCCATTTTGTGTACTTGCACTTTACTTTCAAGCCATTGTTCCACTTTAAAAATAAATTTAGTTAGGAGCCACACAGATTTTTCTCCATGTTAAAATGACGCCGAGGAAGGAAACCCCAAAATTCTTCAAAAAGTCTCCCAGGAATCAAATTTAAAAAGGTTCTATTTTTTTCCGAGTCCAAAGAGAAAACTTACCCATTAAAACAAAAGATAAAATGTTGGCTATGGAATAGGGATGAATATAATATAAAATGCAAATTTAATATAAAGATTGAAATATATGTTAATGAATATGAACAATGTTTCTTAAAAGAATCAAAATGTTTAGATACATCTGTCAAAATTGAAATTCGCGCTAGTTTGGAGGTATTTACATAAAGTCCTTTATTTTCATACTTATTTTATAATCAAGAGACACGCCACTCACTTGTTTAACAGAGCTGCGCATGCCTTGAAATAAAATCATGGTCGACATTGAAAATAAATAAAGAAGAGTCAACAAACTTCTTAGAAGGATAAATATATTTAATGAAAAGTTAAGTGTTCTTTCATAACCCAAAATTCATTATTTTAATTATTTTAAACAGTGTTAGACGATCTTCCTTCGTTATAATTGTGAAGGGATTAGTATCATTTTGTCACGCATGGCAACACAGCACATTATTCTGCGGAAGAACTTTGAAGTACAGGATTTAAAACCAAAATAAATGGTCAAATATTTACAGATTAAAAAATATAAGGAAATACATGGTAGGGTAGCAAATAGCGTTACAACCCTTCACCTACAGCCACACTTTGTTATGCCAATAAAAAAGAGGGAGAAAAACTATATCAAGATAAAGAGGAAAACTCTCTGCTATTTCTCAAATATATAAAAACATTTTGTTGTGAACCTATAAAAATAATACTCTATTTGTTAGAGGAAGGCTGGATCTGGAGCCATTATGATCAAGCCTAGTTTCATAGATCCACCAATATAATTACAATTGGTTGAAAATGAGGTAAAATCAAAATTTTAAGACTTTTTTACTATATACACTCAATCTATAGGATTGCTAAGGAAAAATAACCCTATTGGAAGTGAGAGTGGAGAACCATACAAGAAAAACCAACCTCAGTACATCCGACATGGATTAGAACCCCTATTTCCCCGTCATCGACAGTCTAGTCAATTGTGATAGTGACTCCCTAGACCATGTGGCCACTGAAGAAGATTATGTTATTATTATTATTATTATTTTTCTCGCGTCCAATGTTGATGATGTATTTCACGTTAAATTAGAATATTTTATGGTAATATTATAAAATACTTTACTTTTTCAGCACGTCTTGCTAGGCCTACCCGTTTAGGATAAACCCATGCTAATTACACTAATAGATTAGGATTTAATAAGGTATGAATTTATAGTAAATGCACCCAAATTTGTGTGGCAATATCATGGAAAACCATTTAAAATGACATATCCACAATATAACTAACCCGGATTTGAACCACGATCTCCACTTAACTGACAATTCAGTCCAACTTGAAATTGACGTGTTAGACATTTGACCAAACTGTAGTGAGGATTCAAATTAATTACAGCCATTATTGGTAACAGGGAAAATTACGGACCCCTATTTAAAACTACTTTTGCTTGGCATGTTCTCGTGGATAAATGATCAATTTTTTTTAATAAAGATCTAGAGGGCACTGGTTTGATTCCTGGATATACTGACAACTATCATTGTTATTTGAATCCTTGTTCGTTTTGATCTCCTGTTACTAAACATTTACTTTGTATGGTTTCCTGCAAGGGTATCGTTAACGTAGGGAAGGGGGAGAGACGATGGGGACATGGTCCTCCACTCCCTAATATTCTGATAAACAGGACACTCTTTAGTACCTTAAAATTGGAATCAACGTTTAAATCAGTGAAAAGATGATTGAGGTACTTAAAAAAACTATTATCTCCTCATATTTTTTCAGTACAATATAAATATTTCTAATTTAAAGTGGAAATTAGTTCATTCCAACAGACCCTCCCATCGAGTTACACCCATGACTGGTGTATAAAATTAGACATTTCTTAGATTTGTAATGATGGGATGATGATTTGGAAAGTACTAGTTTAGTTTTCTTATAAAACTATTGTTTCTTGATTACCTTTGGTAGAAAATATATTCCAATAATATTTTTAAATCATAATCATGGCTGTACACACAATGTAAAAAAAGTAAAATTTATCTTTTAATTTTTACTTTCTCTCGAACCCTTAGAGATTGTAAAAATAAAAATAATCAAACTTTAGATTTTGTTGAATATTGACGTTTCATGGCCCACTGAAACAAAAAATAAAGCGAAACATATGTTTATAAAACAAACATTTTTTGAACTAATGGCAGTTTATTTTTAAATTCAGGTCTGGGAACTTTATTATGTTCTTTGGAGAACGGAGAGAATACATTTTTCTCGTTGTGTTTTTGTAACAATATCTGTTATTTATGCTATTTAGGAGAATTTGTCTGCAACAATATAATATATTTGTGAAAGGAAATGATATATTATATTACTATGTTTTGGCAAATGTCTCCATTTTAAGATATTATTTATTATTATTAGCACCGCGTCATACTACCCGTTCGGGTTATACGCACTTACGCTAATGTGTAATGGTAGATGTGATTGTGAGATGAAATGAAGGACCTACAGTTTAACGTGGAATCCGAACCACGGTGGAGGCCTGGCATTCCCCACCATTTTAAGATAAATAAAGAAGGAAAGTCTGTATGGTGCAACGTACCACATTTTTTTGTCATAATGGATTTAAAGAGGAGTGGGTGATGGTGAGGCCCCAAATTGATATCTTGGCGAAGGTGCAGTTGTTGAGCTGGTGGGTAAAACCTTGACGCCCATTACCATCTCCCTTCCTGGCCTCCTGTTCTCCATCCACTCTCCCCAAAACAAGTTATCGCATCCATTAGCTGTATTATCATCCCCTCTGCCCCCGTACCGCGACACGAAATCCCTTCAAGTCCGCAATGTTTTCAAACAGTCCATGAAAACATCTAAAAACACCAAATAAACAAAAAAAGTTTTAAAAAATACCATGATACAAACCATCAAACTAAAAACAATGTTTTGAAAACAAAAACTGATCATGTAAAAGTAAAATAAAATTCTAGCCTTGGTCTGATTGGTAGATCTGGCTTGTTTACCATACAGGTGGTGACAAGGCAGTAAGTTTATCATGTTTGCCGAGTTTGAATTATAACACCGAGTTTAGTTTCCAATAGTTAAAGGGATAGAGGAAGCAGAGGCCATTTCAAAATAATATCGGGTTGACTGCGGTAAAAATACAGTATAATCCCTTTAGGCCTAACCCATAAAGTCAAAATTCCAGATAATCCAAATACAGTTTTCGGAAAATGGTGGGTCTTTGGGGTTGTGAAACAAACTAAGTCAAATTATATATTATATACTTTCAGGGTAAAAAACCTCAAAGTTAAAAGATATTATTGTAAGAGACAGTGATACTAAATGCTTACGAGCGTTCATCATAACAGGTCCAGCTCAACTTTCGGCTCGCATGAGGCATGGGAGTAAAAGGGAAATGAAAACATCTACAATGTGCCAGAAATGTGTGCAGTGTATTCGTATTTGAGTCCAACACTTTAGCTCAGACGGTAGCATATCTGTCTACTGAGTCACAGGTCCCGGGTTTGATTCCCATTATGGCCAAAAATGTATCATTGAAAAAATTTATGGGTTTACTCTTTCAAATTGATAAATTGTTGGCTAGGAACTAGATGTTGTGGCCGTCCTTGTAGTAAGATGGATTATAAAGAAATATGAAGATACGACAGACATAGACAGCCGGTTGTGGAAAATATAGGGCTTGAATAAAATAAATGACTCATATCATAGGCTGGGAAGAGTAATGGATGTAAAAAAACTCGTACTTGAATGATTACTCAAAACTTTCCGCAGTGACGATGAGGGGCAAAGTGACAAGTTTCTTGTTAATAACTTCAATGTGTGTCTATTGTGATGAAGTGAGGATCTGTGCACAAGGCCAATCTGTGAAGCCATTATAAAATGGTCAAAAACAGCCCATTCTATAAAGTTCTAATAAAAGTAATCTAACTAAGGTATATGATGCTATACACAATACTTTCATAAAAAATCTGATGTCAGACGAAGATGTATTCACTATTGAACGACATGAAAAATAGAATCATGATTCATATTTTATTTGCTCAGAACATTTTTTTCTATGATTATTATGAACAAGAAATTCAGGCCTAGCTGCTAAACTTGCCTAAGAAAAACCAATTAAATTTGCCTGCAGTACCCTCCCTTATTTGTAGTTTCTCCAAAAATGTTATCCAAGAGAAATATACTACCCGTGAATCTAGGCATTATATTTTGTTTGGTGCAGAATTAGTGATATCATGGTGGGTAAAAATATTTGGAGGACCTCCAATATGTTTACTTTATGGAAAAGTCCATCCAGCCATCAAGTTATCTATCTTACCTTAAAACATGCATGAGAAACAATATTTCTTAAATGTGGTAAATAACGTGGCTGTAATACATAAATATGCTTTGTACAAGGTCATAATATATTGTTTTACATAAACAAATTTATATAGTACGGTCATTAATGAAAGAATTAACATGCTTGTTGACGTCAATGCTCACTGTTAACTATTCAATATAAAAATGAAAAACCCTCTTGTATGTAGGCCTATACATAAACCAATTTGGAGTGTAATAAAAATCTTGAATTTATATTAATGTTCATTTGAGAGTGTTTAACTAAATAATTAAAAGGTAATATTAGATTTGGCTATATTTATGTTATATAAGAAGTGATTATAGAGAGTGAACATAATAATATCCCCAATATGTGTCCTCTCTAAGTTAGAAATAATGTTGTGTGTTCTCCCCCTACCACCCTCCTCCCAACCACCAAGCTGGAAATAAAGTCGTCCTCCGAAATTGCAAAATCAGACACGTCCATGGGCGATATACTATATTTTATAAATATGCAGAAAAAGGAACGTGTAGCTGTTGTTCATTGTGTCTCTCAAAACAAAAGCAACGAAACAAGTCAACCAATTGTGAATAAGACTGAAACAATTAAAACAACTCTTTAATAATTACAAAAGGAAAACAGAATATTGAAATTCATACTATTGAAACGAGAATCTCTGGAAATTTGTAGGTTCAGGAGCATACTTATCTTATATATAATTTGATATACCCGTTTCCGGTTATAGGTATTACGAGGAAATGGCTGAAAAATTTTTGACAAACGAGCACTCATTTTAACGGTTAGTAGTCCAGGATGTTATTTGGGAAAAATAGTATTTTCCCACGAAAACCCGATTTTCACAGATAGTTTTTACCATGGAAACCGTTGTTTGCGTTATTCGCTGCATTGCTATAAATCTCTAAATAAAATATGTCTTTGGCTAAAAAATGATAACTAATCTTTATTGTTGTTCTGAACACACAATCATCTCTCTTTCCATTATACTCTCAGTCTTAAAATTTATCTCTAACTCTCTTTCATTCAAACTTTCTCTAACATTTTCTTTCTCTAAAATTTTTTCTCTCTCTAATTATTCTCTCAAAGCCTCTCTTACACGCTCTCATATTTTCTCTCTCTCACACACAATAACCCTCACAGTCTCTTTCCCAAAATTTCACTTACCCTTTCACACACTCTCTCTTTCTTAAACACATTTACTCACACACTTTATCAGGCATGATCCCTCACATATTCTCTCTTACACATACACACTCTCCCCTTCTCTTTTTCTCTCTCTTTTCTTTCCCTATCTCTCTCTCTCTCTCTCACACACACACACACACACACTTTCGCTCACCTTCTCTCTCACTAATAATAATAATAACTAAGAATCTGGTCAAACCCATCATTTAAGTTATTTAGCCTATATAGCCATCATGATATTGATGTTCACTGACACTCGTCGCTATTATACACATTTAATAATACAATAGACCTAGCTAAAACAATATGTTCATGTAGAGTTAACTTTGCCTTAGTCCAGTAATTTAGGCAAATATCGGGCGTCACTTCAGAAAAATGCCAAATGAGTGAGCTGAATATTGGTTTCCATTTTCACTTTGATTTTCTAAAAAATTTGTCAAAAGTCTTCATCATTTGATTGTATGGATAAAACTTTACCGCTTGTAAACGGTGCTAATAATTGTGTTTGTTTGATGGTTTCTCGCTAATAATTTTCATTCTTATTAACTTTATGACCATGAAATATACTAATAAAGAAATAATATCGAAAATGTATACATAAAAAGTCGTATAGTGTATTGTGAACTACAGATCTGTTGTTTTTGTTTGTAGAATTAAGATTATGGGTTGGTTGAGGTAAAGCTGTATGTAGGAGATATGTCAATGTTTTTAGAAATATTGTAATTATCTCGCATCAGTTGTGCTATCTATATCCAGATGAAACAACTAACAGTTATTTTTACTTTCTGAAGATACCCGAAGGTTTTAAATTAACATTTTAGGCCAAATTACTTTTGGCCAAATGTTTTTTTGTGAAGTTAATTTTTAGGCTAAATGTCTTTAAGCCAAACAACTTTAGGCCAAACAACATTAGGCCAAATGACTTTAGTGAAATTAATTTTAGGCCAAATGACTTTAGGCCAAATGCCTTTTAGAATAAATGACTTAGTTTTATTTTTAGGCCAAATGCCCTTAGGCCAGCTGCCGCGTCCCCAGAGTAACACCTTAATTTATGCGTCCACCAAAGCGTGTATATTTCAAGTGCTATCCAAAACGGGTGATAATTTGTTGAGTAAATTTGAAGCGTAAAGTTTAGAGAAATACATGTTTGAACCAATCCCTTGCAGTTTACGTGTCAGATTAAGCCTTTATTTGGTGCCTTAGGTAAGAATGAATACAGTCTTCCAAGATATACACGAACCATACACCCAACCCTTCAATTGTACATAGCACATAGTACTTATCAAAGTTTTCTTAATAAAAACAAATCAAGTTAAATATTTCTTATTTTAATACAGATCTGGTATAATAAGTTAGTGTTTTAGTTCATTGTTATTAGGAAAATGTGTCTCACTTATTAATTTAAACATTTTTTATGATATTCATTCACACTAACTATTAAATTCAAATGAAAATAAAACAACAATATTTATTTAAATGATAAATTTCATTCATAAGTAAATCAATACTATTAAAATTTAAAAAAATACCATCCACCGAACATTATTTAATAACATTTAAACGAAGCTATTGCAATCGCATGGATATGTTAGCTATAACAAAATTAAACCAGGATTTTAAAGTCTAAAATAAAATAAAATCCTATATGTTGCGCTTTCGATAAAAAAAATAAAAACCTTAGTAATAAAAGTGAGAATTAGTTTCCAATATTGGACATCCTCTAATGGAAGTACAGCTAAAAATAAATCAACGTTTTTATTTCCAAATACAAATTGATATGTGTGAGGATTGAAAAATGATGAGAGCGTAATAACAGGTTGTTAAGGTATTAGAGTCCGACATTAATTCAAATTTGAATGTTATTGTATTTATATAACAATCGTAATTGTACACAACTATATTTATCGGTTCTGGGAGCTAATTAGCCTGCATATCACCTAAGGCTTCTTACTAAAAAAATATGTGGCTTAAAATTGATATTATCAAGCCTACTCATTTAAATAGGTCCAACTACACAATGGTCATTATGTCTAGGTTGTCAGGTTCACAAGGATGTATTGCCTATGAGAGGGAGAGTCGGAGGGAGTTAAGTGTGGGTATGCCGGGTGTGGGATTCCACATGTGATCAACCATACATTTTCATGCTTATGCGGGTATAGTTATAGAACATTTTTTTCATTCCTGCTTCATGCTTTAAACCATAAAACACCCATTATGGGAAAAATTTGAAACCTTATAAACGAGTTTTATTTAGGTATTTATTTTATTTTATTGTAAACCAAGTGTACTCTTTGTATTTAGAAATTTTGTTCTATTATACACAGTATTAAGGAAAATCGCTAGTATTTTTATTACTATAACTACCAAGAATTAAAGTTTTTGGTTCCGTTTATTGAGTTTAAAAAAAACCGTTAAAATTTATATGACAATGATTATAATATTTATATGATATCGCAATTATAATTGGATAAGATCCCACAAAACGTCTTACGTATAGCAAAGGTTTGCTACTCGATAGAAAACAAACCGTTTACATCCAATACCTTTACTTCCTTCCAAAAATTGCGATATATAACTCAAAGATTACTGGAGTATCCTTAATAAATAGGCCTTTGTTCGTTCACGGTAGGAGTTTACCTGGAAAAGGACTTTTTCCCCTACCAGAAATCTATTATATAGTAGGATATCGGTAAGAAAAAAGACCTTTAAGAGGTAAACTCCTCCCGTGAATGAAGAATAGTATATGTTCAAGAAATATATTCATATGTCTTTTGGACTCGGGGCTTTTACATATTTTGAGCGAACTGCACCGTATATCAGTATACACTTTCAGAGGCCCAATTATTTAAAGATGTAACCACTACTGAATTAACTATATGCCTACCATTATTGAGTGAGAAAAAAAACATTTTGGATTTTATTCCTCGGTATTAAACAAACGGGATCGGACACATCCTTAGGAAGAACTGTCTTCTGCACAATCTCATAGAAGGAGAGGTTGAGGGAAAGAGTAGCTAAGGAAGAAGGATTATTAAATGGGAAGAATAAAACTATGGGAGCTGAAGGAGGAGGCATTGGTGGTCTAAGTCCACTGGCAAAAGAAATTTACCTGCTGTATGACAAAAAACCTAATAATAAATAAATTCTATTTATTCCTTATGAATTCAAAATATATCACAGTATTACAATATTTTTTGTTGGGAGCTCAATTTTCTATTGTTTAGTCAAATAATTATCCACATCAGTGAGCTCGTGGGCTGTAGGACCACCAGATAGCCATGCCATCTGTTGAAATCATGACATCGTTTACCTATCTATTTCTTATTACTACAATAATATTGGTCGCATGGATATATTTGATCAGAACTGACTGTACATCTAAAGTTTGAAACGTCTATGACGTAGCAGTAAAGTGTTTAAAATATCGAATAGCTCAAAGAATCGTTATACAGATATTTAATACGCAAAGTGTTGTATATAAAAAAAAAGGAGGAAAAATTTATCTCAAATATCCAATAAAAGAAGACCGAACCACACGATGAAGCAGGTGGGGGAAAGGGAAACTTATTGAAATACTTGTCGCTCTTTTGGAAACTATAGAACCTCCCCCCCTATGCCCCCACCCACCTCCTACTTTATCAGTCGATATATACCCGATATTCTGCCGCCACCACCGCTACTCGACTCGGTGGTGCGAAGGGGAAGTTGGGTGTGCGTGTGTTAAGTGGTGCGCAGACTTACTGACAAACGTGATTAAACACTTGATGGTTTGTGAGGGGGTTTGTCCAGGAAGGTGGAATGAACAACGCTCAACGTTAACATGGTGGCGTTCCTCTAACCCCCCCACACCCCTTCCTCGTAGCTAGACCTAGCCATTAAGTGGTGAATTGCAAGGGGAATGTTGGATGAGTTATAAAGTTATATAAACGTTTCACATTTGATAACATTCAATAGTCTGAACCTCTAACCTCTTACATTCAATATAATAATATATATATCTGTATTTGTATATAAATATATAAATACATTCGTGCTAAGGGCTTTTCTAACCTATCTGCAGGGGTGTGTTGTGGAATGTTGTCAGAATATGTAGAATCATTCTAAACTGCGCTGGTGAATTGTTCTCATTACTCAGGAGAGCACTCGTTGGCCAAGTATCAACGTGAATACTCCATTTAGAGGTAAGTAGATCCGAACTTATATATTATTGGTCAAATGGGAAGAGACTTTGTGAGATAATATCACAATTGCAGTTTCAGTACAAGTATTGCTTATCGTGTATACACTTAACGTCACGACAATGCTATTTTGATACATCCGCCATATATATGATAGTTGTAACTTGTAAGATATAATATAAAGGCAAAATATGAAAGTTAGTTTTATTAAAATACATACAAGGCATAGTAACAATTTATTGCACTGAGGGTTTTATTTAGGTTAAGAAATTTCACGATATAAAAAATATAGTTGTTGATAAGATATGACGGAGGACTCCGTTTGGACTATGTAATGATCCTGCCGAAAGAGAGAACATTTGATAATAAAATGACAAAATATCATTAAAAAAAAATATTTAAATTTATGTTTCTCTGGGTCACATAGCTTTGAAGCTGGAGGAAAATGGAGAATTTATACAGAAGGATTGTTCAAAACTTTGATGGAGAAAAAAACCTCAAACTGACAGGGTGATTATATAATTTATTTTAAAGAAAAAAAAGTCTTAAAAGGTAAGCGATAAGAAACTACTTTCGAAATGAAACAATAATAATAGATTATATTACGTATAATTGTATGTTATTGTGTTATATAACTTCATGAATACACACGTTATGGCCATCATTTTAACAACCCAAGCAACTCAGAACTAATTCACATAAACAACATATCCCGTAACCACGTATTGGAGTCAAAATGTTTTGTTACAGAAGTCTTGATGTAGTTACGACCAACCAACGAACGGCAAGTTATAGAGAAAGTCGTCCCAAACTTGGTTCTGTTTCTTGTCTAAAGTTGGTATTGGAAGGAGAAGGTGGTAGAGACTAGCTTTATTGGGGGAGAAGGGGGATAAGAGAGGCGGGCGGCATCTTTATTGGGCGCAGGGGAGCTATACGGATTCAACTAAGTGAACTGACAAGTAATCGAGAATCCATTCCTGAGACGTTCAACGCCAAGTGAAAACACACCAAGAGAGATTGCCAAGATGTCTAGGCGAAGGCTATTATCAGTAGTTTAGAAATTATAGGTTTAAAGGTTTTAATTTGTAGCGTGGTAAATACGTATAATTTATATACTTGCACTAGATTTCAAACATTTTGAAGGTCAGGTGGCCTGTCTTTATCTCCTTCACTACACGCTTCGGTGGCCGAAGGTTCTTCAACGTCAATCTCGTGCTAGAATGGCCTGATGATGACGGGAATATCAACTATAAAATTGCTTCCTACCTCATTCTTGCCCCTTTAGAGTAATTATCATATATGTGCATAGCCTGAACATCTGGTAATAAGTGATATAATAATATATATTATTAATCAATTNAATCTATATGAATATTTATTAATCACGCTATTTGATTAGAAACGGAGAAGGTAGTATTTATAGATGCTCTCTTCATTTTCTTAAGAAAGCATTTAATAAATAAAAATCTTCAGTATACCTTTCTGGTATTAGAACCCCATCCTAACCATCATCGTCAAACCAGACTCAATGGGCTTGACCTTAATATGACGTACCCAATGACGTTTGTTTCTTCCCCGTTGTCTTCTCTCAAAGTTGCCATAACGTGTTTCAGAATGACCCAAAATATGCAGACACGCCAAGACTTATTAGTAGAGTCCAAACCCACACCGGGGACCGTGCGGTCAAATCGTTTTGACTGAAGACGTTGATGAAAATATTGAGGCTTGAATCCCTGCCAGAAGAATTGAGGGGTTGTTTTTCACGAGTACACCCTTTATCTATTTTCACTGTGATTTTCCCGTAATATAAGCTAACTTAGATTCATCCCTTTTCTTTAATTAAGACTCTCTTAGCACAGTTATTACCAACTTTTCAACCCTCGTTATGACACGTGGATTAACTATCAGGCTAATTTAATTTGGTTTATGGTGACGTGGTGGTTAACGCTCAAATCTTGTTCTAATAAAAAAGATTTTTTGCGTAAACTCTTTACCCTAAAAATTGAGGGCATATTTCTTCTAGATTTTACATTCCTTTTTCCTACGCCATTAATATATTTAAATTTAATAGTGTGGACGTATATTAAGCTGTACTGGAAAATAAAAATGGTCAAAAAAGATTATTGTTCTAAGGGTTTGGTATTGTGAGTGAAAACTAGAGAAAATGCACCCACATTGATGTGGATGTAGAAGATAAAATAGCAGTGTTATGTCACATTTTTAAAACCACTCCAAATTACCGGCCAAGATATAACCTTGACCATCACCAAAGGAATCCAGTTTATTTTATGATCATTGGTCTGGGTATAAATAACTTAAATCAAAACTAACTTTCTTCCCCTCTCCTCCTCAAATATTAGTCAGTAAAATAACTTAAGTTTTAAAATTAATATTTAGAACAATTAACTAAATATAGAAATAGTTTTCCAACTATTATTAATTTAAAAATTAAAATATTTATTATGTTAAATTAAGAATCGGATGGACACCTACTATATGAGAACGATAAAGTTGTATAGTCGTTTTCTAAAAAACTATAAATAGTGAAAAAATGTGTTATTTGCATTCTATTTAAATTTTTAAATTTAATATGAACTATATCTGTAAAAAATATTACAATTTAATATTTACTTAGTTACAATAAGACATAATTTTGATTAGATTTAAATTAAGTCAAACATTAAATACAAGAATATAGTTTTGTGGTTATCATATTATTATAGAGAATAAGACAATGTTCTATCATACACGATGAATATCTATAATATAATGATTTTAACAAAATTTGGTATTTTCAAATTAAATCATGCCTAAACTGTTGAAAAAGTTCAGCCGGTTCCCACTAGATGGGTCTGTTATCCGAACCACCTCTCCCTTTCCTCCCCTCCCCCATTTTGTCATTCACTATTATTCCACCTTTTTTATCCTGTAAACCCCAATACTCCCCCTTCCCTCACCCCATTTATATCCTGTTCAGGTAAAACCCTTGACTTGACACTAATTGTTTTTCACATTATTAATACTATTACCTCCAAATCTGAGTTATTGAAAAAATTCCCTGTGATATATTTGCATGATGTTTGCCAAAAGTTTTATTTTATAGAGTAGGCTTGATTCTGTTTAGTTTATAAATAATTTGCATAAACATTGTTTTCTTGATTAGATAAAACCTATTTGTATAACATGGTTTTTGTAAGAAGAGGTGAAATTACTAACATTCGCCTTTGTGGCGTAGCTACTAGCTAACGCACTATTTCGTGTAGAGCTAAACTGTCAGGGACGGGGAGATCTAAGTTGGAATCTTGTTCGGGTGATTTAAGTGTGGTTTTTCAAAAATCGGTGACCTGGCGATCTAGGGGTAAGGTATCAGACTTCTGTGCTGGTGGCCGGGGTTCAATCGTTGGTCCCGGCACAGATTTATCTGATTACCAAACCCTTCCTTCACCTCTGACAAGACATCTTGTGAATGTGGGGAATGCCAGGCCTACACCGTGGTTCTGATTCCACATTAAACTGTAGGTCCTCCATTTCATCTCACAATCACCCTACCATTACACATTAGCGTAAGTGCGTATAACCCGAATTGGTAGTAAGACGCGGTGCTAATAATAATAAAAATAAAAATAATAATTCAAAAATTGCTTTCCTCTTTCCCTTCACGCAAATGTGGGTTAACTTCCTCTAAATTAAACCTTCCATATCTCTAACCCCTACGTAATTAGTACTTAAGCGTATAATCCGAATGGATAGTGAGTAAGACGTGTTGCGAAAAAAAAAATGCTTTCTCTAAATAGCTTTATTCATGTTTTATAGACAAACAAGACCTTGTCGTACTTACAGCAGGATTAATTTTGAAGTTATTAAGATTCAGGGGCACATCCAGGAATTTATTTTAGGGGAGTGGCCCATGTGTATCAAAGTTATTATTTCTGTTCCCTGAAAATTTTCATCTAATAATTTTAATTTAAAGTTAATTTATTTTAAAAGAAATTACACACACACACACACAAATATATACTAGTTGTTAAAAAAGGGTTAATATATTATAGATATTGTTGTGCATATTAAAATGAGTAAAGGAATCTTAATAATGTTACTTGTGTCGATACGTCAGTAAACTCCAATAATAATAATAATAATAATAATAATAAAAGAGCCTTAGCAAAAAATAGCTACACAGTCAACTCAGATAAAGGTAAAGGTAATTTTGTATTTTTGTAATAAAAAATGCCACGGTGCACCGCACAGACTTTCTTTCGCTTTTATCTTAAAAATATACATTTACTAAAAACGCGTAAGATTTGTGAAACAAAATAATAGGTATATACATTTTGTAGAAACACTACTCCAAATATCATAAATGAAACAATACTCACCGTTACATAGTCTATGGTATTAGGACCACACTATGGCATTAGGAACTAGAAATACTGTTACAGAAAAATTCAGAAAAGAGAAACATCTTTGTCACACAAAGAGCATAAGAATTAAATTCATTTTCAAAGGCCTGGATTAAAATCTATATAGTCTATATTTGTTTATAGCTCAGAACTTCCTAGTTTTATAAAAATATATTATTTTTTTTACCTTTAATGGTAGCTTAACTTTACAACGATAAGTTATTATTTCAAGTAGTTGTGGGAAATGATGAAAATTGTAAAGTTTTCTCGTGTAAGGTACCCTCAAAGTTATGTTCATGAGAGAATGAGAATTTACATCTTGTTTATAATGATAAACAGTGTTCAGATATTAAATGAATCCAAACTAGTTAGAGTGAATTTTAATAACATTGATTCATTCTCTTTTTGCTCTTTAATAAACTACCCTTAAATTTAGGGTTAGACATCTAATTCCAAATCTCCTTGGGGGGGAGGGGGGGGGCCTTATGAAAACCCCAGATACCAAGCTGTAGCCCAATCTAATAAATAGTATCGACTTTAGCTCGAGATACAGACAACTGATGACATCGCAAAAAACACTTGGTTGGTTTCAGGAGGTCACGAAACGTCGACATTTATCAAAATCTCGAGTTTGAATGTTTTGACGATCACAATACTTTCTCTCCGAGGTGTCGTGATAAGGTAAATATTTGTTTAAAAAACTTAGTTACCCACAGCAGTGTTCTAGCCGTTGCTTACTGTTGGTTTGATCACCATTGATGGGGAGGTCAAGATTCGAATCTCACCTTCGTGAACTGAAGGTGATTGATTTTCCCGTTAAATATATATATATATATATATATACCTTTAACGGTTTTCAACAAGTGATTTATCACTCTGGTTCTCCCATCTTCACATCACGCAAATGGGGGTTCACTTCTTCTTAGCTACCTTCCTCATCTCTACCCAATCAGATTAAGCTGTTACTAGCCTGTGTGCTGAACGTAGCAACAAAGATAAAAAAAAACGTAGTTCTAGATGGCTTATAATCGTAAATTTATGATTTTGAATGGAAACATGGTTTACAAAGTTTTTTAATTCAGATTTTTTTCTTAGATTTTATAATGCAATGTTCTTGTTAGTATGTTGTTCAAGTTAACAGTATGTCCTATTTGTAAAGTGAGGTAGGCGTGCAGTATGTTAATTCTATTTAATAGAAATAAAATTTAACCAACTGCCATTTTTCACACGACTTTGGCTACTTTTTTAGAAAAGATATTTCCAATTTTTTTAACAGCCTATCCATCATCTGGAACAAAGTGTGGTTTTCACTTTGGATTTTCTATCTTCTGTAAAAACAAATTGGGGTGCACTTATTTTAATTGTAACTTCTTTATACCAAATTATATTTAAATTATTAGCGTAAGTAGCGACCGTAAAAACTATGTCACTAAAAAGACTAAAGGAAATGTTTTTTTTTTAATACTGGGAAGAAAATATATTTATAAATATTTATACATTAACAGATAAACTAAATAAATATGTCACAATATACTGTAGTTAATGATTTCCTATAGTAGCTCAGAGAAAAATTATACTTTGAAAGGGATTCAAGCCCTTGCCCTTTGACTTTGTAAGTCATTATATAAAACCCCGAGATTGTGGCTCAAAACTCGGCATCACTCCTTGGAGAGTAGTACATCAGTGATAGCTTGTCTTTTGTTGAGTAGCAAGCAACCAAGTTGAAAAGACTGAAGGGGGGAGTGGGCGGGGGTGAGGGGCTGTCTGGATCAACTGTGGAATGTAAGGACACTCTGAAAGGGTGAAGTATAGAGGAGAGAGGGGTCGGTGGGGTGACGGTCATAGCTACAGTAGCGCGCCTCTAGTAGGGTGATAATACATGGAACTACTTGGAAGAGAGATTTGAAAAACCTCGATATGTCCATCCGTACCTTAGTTACTATTGTTTTATGTTTAGAACGTTTATATGACTAGCAAAACACTTACTAACTATAATTATTTTCCTTTATTTAAATAACAATAATAAGAAGCTTACTGAAAGTTTAAATATTACTAAACCTTCTAACAATGTTTTCACATGAGTGCTGCAGCCCAATTTTCCTCGGTAGGCCCGCAGGGAATTTACTAGATTTACTTTAACAAATTCAAACTCAGGTATAGCATTGTCTAAAGCTTTCAACTTTGAAAGATATTTTATTATTATTATAATTATAATTATTATAATTATAATTATTATTATTATTATTATTATTATTATTATTATTATTAGCACCGCGTCTTACTACCCGTTTGGGTTGTACGCACTTACGCTAATGTGTAATGGTAGGGTGATTGTGAGATGAAATGAAGGACCTACAGTTTAACGTGGAATCCGAACCACGGTGGAGGCCTGGCATTCCCCACATTCACAAGATGTCTTGTCAGAGGTGAAGGAAGGGTTTGGTAATCAGATAAATCTATGCCGGGACCGAGGTTTGAACCTGGGCCGCCAGCATAGTAGTCTGACACCTTACCCCTAGGCCGCCAGGTCACCGATAGATATTATATTACGCATAAAATAACACTAATAAAATTGTAATATAGGATCAATTTTGAACGGAAACAATTTTTTTTTTTAAACTGTTAATGTGAAAATTGAATTGAGTGTGATCTAGTTTTATCACCTTTTATAGATAGTGTCAATTTTGGCAGCTGTTTGGTAATACTGTAATTCTAATGAACTTATGTCAATGTTGATTGGTCTTCAAACATTTTAATATGCCATTCATATTTTTATAGTGATATAAATAAAACGTATATTTTCCAAGTTTACATTTTTGTCACTAGTGGTTTGTGATCCACTTTCTTCAGGAGGTCAAACAATTTAGTTAACTAAGCTTTTTAGTTGTTGAAATAAGGGAATATTTTCTTTTAAAATTTGAAAACAATATTTTTTTTATAATGTAAAATAATTTCTTGATTAAATTATTAATGTATGATTTCGTTACCACTTTTTATCACACTTTGAGATATATGCATTTAATAATAATAATGGGACCAGGGGGGATTAATTAAGAATTAATTAAGAATTCGTGAAGGGTGGTTGGCAAACACCTTTGTTCATTATGTTATGATTCTCCATCACCAGCAAGTTATTCTAATAAATTATTATTGCCATGAGTTCAGGGTATGTAAATCATCATTATGTAGTCTCCTATATTATTTTTATCCCATTGTTTCACTGTCTATTCGCTCCATTCCCTTGTAGATAAAATAACTTCCTAAACTTTTTTTTTAGTATTTCTACTAGTCTTTCAAGATTAGAAACAATATTTCACAACCTTAAAGAACAACCAGGGAAAATATTCATATTACAGCCTATAATTCAAATGTTTTATTAAATATTTGCTTACCCAAAAATAACATGAATTAAAGGTCAGCTTGTACACACATTTGTTAATATGGCTAGTTTGTTTGCGAATAAAATCGAAATGGTTAAAGCTCCTAGATACTTAATAAAACACGACAATATATTTACTTACCGCTTTCTTGACGAAGGATACGAATCCATACCCTTTAGATTTTAATGTTTGAGGATCACGCACCACTCGACAATCCCTGAAAGGAAGAATGAACATAATTAGATGCATATGGAAACTAAACGATCCAACAATGTGTTCTTAGATGGCACATAGTAACACGGAATTTTATAAAAATGTGTTTTTTTAATTAGTACTTTTCAATACCTAATTACGGCTTTTTCATGAGGTAGGGAGATGAAACGACAATTTCAGATGAAGTGCACTTATATCAATGTTGATAGGGTACAATCACATTGATAGATTCATCTGTGTAAAACCACCCCTTAGAGTCTTTGGATCACCTCTTTGCCACTAACCATCCAGTATATTGATAGTTTGACGCCTTATTTTGGCGTGGTGTGTCTTACTCAAACGTTAGGGCAAACTCAATGTTAATATTACACCTAAGGTGAGATTATTAGGGGTGTGGATAATTTTTTGGTTAGATTATTGTATTCAAGATTATAAGCGGGCTACTAAGTACAGTTTAGAACATTGTTCCCCAAATTATGGTAAAATTGCCTTCCGGTTTACCAAAAAAAGGAATGACAGCCTAACAGGCAGCAATACTTGTATACACATAAACACTTTAACATAACAGTGAGTCTATTCAAAATATGAAGTACAATAATTATATCCTCAGAGCAAGGGGTGTTTCTCATCCAAATCTTATTGGACGAAAATACTAATCTTAGTGAAGAGCAGTGGCACAGCTATGCACCATGAGAATCACGTAAATAGGACCTGCAGCTAGGGTGAGAAGTTTGTCTAGTTCTGTCAACAACCTAGTTAAGAAGGCGCACATAATGATATTTACAATTCCGTTAAACATCTTGGATATTCAAAGGCAAACACGCCCCCTTAATTTAATAAGCATGAAGTACAAATAAATCAATGGCAATAAGCCCGTGTGTGAAACTCATGACATAACAATGGGATTTGCCCAAGAAAAGTCCCCCACCCTCCCTCCCAACACCGCCATTTAGAATGAAAAGTGTCTTTACTGATCAAAAACAACACCTATATAGTGTCAGGATAACGTCTGCCCCAGATACAAATTATTATTATTATTAGCACCGCGTCTTACTACCCGTTCGGGTTATACGCACTTACGCTAATGTGTAATGGTAGGGTGATTGTGAGATGAAATGAAGGACCTACAGTTTAACGTGGAATCCGAACCACGATGGAGGCCTGGCATTCCCCACATTCACAAGATGTCTTGTCAGAGGTGAAGGAAGAGTTTGGTAATCAGATAAATCTTTGCTCAGATACAAACATGTCAATAAAAGGTAATGAGTACTCTAACATGGTTACAAAGACCAATGTGAAGAAGGAAGGGCAGACGTGTTGAGAAAAAGGAAGAAACATATCACATGGTCCAGATCTCAGCTTTTTTGTTTGTTTAGTCTCTATCCATCCTAGTCGAGTTACTAGTGACGTACATTACGTCCAAATGATCATGTCATGTGTCCGAGATGGAGAAGCTGTCCGTGGCCCACGATCCAGGCCCGTAACACGGCCCATCAAATGATAATAAAACCATAAACAATATTGTAGCTATTACCACACACACGATACACCAAGATACACCACAATACACCAAGATACGCATGAAGTTTCGGGGAACACACAACATACCTCGGTTATATGATATGATATGATATGATGATCATAAAATATGGTCGGATAGTCCCAAGTCTGATAAACGTTTTAACGTAGATTTGGACGTTATGACATGAAATTTCACAAGTCTTTTTTTTCCCCCTTATGTCTCGACTTTGTTTGTATTGAAATTTAGCATTACAATTTGAAACTATACTTTTGATAGTTCACAGGATCGTATATATCTGTTTCCTTTTTATGAAGAGCTTGTTGGTTAATCCATGACCCAGAATAGGATACATGACTGACGAAGTTAGGAAAACACTTGTTTAGAAAATACAAAATTATTTTATGCACAAAATGGAACTATATTCTATTTACATTGATATTGAAGCTATGCATCAAAAGTGGCAGCCGTAGATCATATGGCTTGACTTATTTTAATGGTTTTATTAACATTTTAACTTGTATAATATCACAGTTATTAGTGTTGTAAGAACAGTATCACACACTAATAAATAATAAAAGAACAAGATAAATGATCATCTAGATGTAATTTTTTAAAAGACGATGAAAACTGTTATAGTTCAGTAAAGTATATTTCAAATAGATTTTTTGTTGTTGAAATAATTAGCCCAACAAGCAGGTACATATTTACTATAAGGCATTAGGAACTCAAAAGTTCATTGCTACCCTTACAAAATAAAAGCCACCTATACCTAATTTGAATACCCTGAACAAGGTTCTAGATTCTTCCATTCACGCTGCATGACCTGCCCACCGTAGTCTACGAAATTTGATTATCTTAATAATATCTTGTGATAAGTATAGGCTATATAACTCATAGTTATGTAAGGCCCTCCCCTCCCAGTATATTAATTTATTTTGGACTAAATATATTCCTAAGAACCATGTTTTAGAACACACTCAATTGCTTTTCGTCATGTACGTTAAGAGACAATGTTTCAACACATAGATAACAACCGGTAAAATTCTTACTTTATTTATCCTGAGCTTTACAAGTCTTGATAGCAAGTGAGATATCTACAACTTACTGATCATATGATAGTATGAGTTGCCAAACTGTATCATTTTCCTAATTTAAACTCTAATATTGTTTTTGTTTATTGATATTACGACGATTCATGTCTTGGAATGGGAACACTATGCAGGTTATTCCCAAGACTCATCATTTCCCAGTTTGGGGACGTTCCATGGCCTCCACCTTCACTGTATTTAAAAAACCCTGATTTTTCCTTAAAAGAGTATTCGAAAGAGAAGGTCTGTTCTCATCGACTCCACCATAGTGATGACGTTAAGGACAGAGTTCACAAAGAGGTTGATGCCATTTACCCAGATTTGGAGTTGCAGGGTCATGTACAGTTATCAACGGCGATTGCAGCAATTCATATTTTGGTGGCATTATTTTTAAACATTAAATAACAACTTTGGTTTTCAAACGTTTTAAGAAACCGGTGAACTGTTACAATTAATATGTATTCCATTAAATATCTTTATATTTGATTATTAAAATGGTTTTCTTTGATTGGACAACCCTGAACATTGAATTTTTTTTATAAATGTAACTTTATATTTGATTATTAAAATGTTTTTCTTTGATTGGACAACCATGAACCTTAAATTATTTTATAAATATATATACATATGTATCTATCGTTAAAATATATATTTAGATACATCAAAACACAGTGTAAGTAATAAAACTGTGGAATTTATTCAATACAAGCCAAAATTTTGAATATTATTGACGTAAAATGAGTTAGTTAGTTATGGTTAAATTGATATCTATATCAAGGTTTTGGCTTGGATAGAAAATAAAAAATAGCTACATATTTTTAAGTTATATTCCTCACTCGTTTTCTAAATTGGCGGCAAGTTTCCAAAGCCAATAGGAGTAACCACTTTTCAATGTGATATAAGACATAAACTTAGCAGGAAGGTATGGAGACCCCTCCAAATAAATAAAAAAGTCTGAACACTTTAAATATTTATATGTAAATATGTTTAGAGGCATGAAGGCTGAGGAGATGTTGTTGAAAGTTTCCAAAACTATATAAAAAAAAAATTCATAGTGTGGTAATAAACTCAAACTGTGAGAGAGATACAGGCACCACTCCAAATAGCCCTAAAAATCTGAAAATTTTGAATTTTAATTAAGACTTCGGAAAATAAGGGAAAAGTGGTGTAAACAGAAAAAAATTGACTGTGGTAGAACTTTTACATTTAAATTTGGCTGCCAGTTATAAGGACCCTACATATAAACCAACTGAGTCCTAAAATTTGAAACGTATATGTGTTATTTTGGAAAAATATGGGGGAGGGTGTTTACAAATTTTCCAAACATAATATTGTCTGAAAATTTTACATTTTAAATTGGACTACGTAAAATAGTAAGGTAAGGATGGGGTTGAATAATTTGTATGTGTGGTAGAATATTTTAGTTTGTCAAGAAAGTGGAAGGACTACTTAAGAAAACCAAATAAATCTTAAAATTTGAAATTTCTAACTGGCAATTGGAGAAATAATCCAGGTTTCCTAAACTAATTATCTTTAAAGTTATAATATTTTAAATCTTAAAATTGAGCTCCGAAAGATAGGGGGAAGGTTTATATCAGTAGAAAAATACCTTTTAGTAAAGGTATGAATTTAGTATTAGCCAAGAGTGTAGAGGGATCACTCCATTTAAAATACCAAAACGAAAAGAATAAACTAAATATCATTGTAGTAAAAGATCAAAATTGTCAGTTTGGTATAAAGGCCACCATAAAAGTTTTAACATTCTTAAATCTCAAAACGAAGGACTATAAAAAGGAAGGGCATCCACTAAATTTTTTTAAAACTAATAGTAAAAACATTTTTCAGTATAGTAGAAAATTGAAATATGTTAATAATTAAAAATAATCAACCCATTTAACCATAAGAATCTAAACATTTTAAATTTAAATTGGGGGTCCATGGAATGTTCGGCCCCAAAACTAAAATTATTAATCACATCAGTATTGCAAAAACTTGAAAATTGATAATTATATATAAAGACCACACCATAATTCTAAATTGTTTTAACATTTGAAATTGTAAAACGTGTGGAAGTGAGAAGGGGCTTGTAAAATGAGATGGGGGAAGAAATTTCCAAAAATTAAAAAAAGATCATCTGTTGATAAATAAAAAAGCTATGAATTTAAAGACTAAAATTTGGAAGACAGTTAGAGAGCTAACTTAAAATAATAAATAAGTCTCAAAATTTGAAATGTATTAAAGTAATTTAGATAAAACCAAATGGAGGGGGGTGGGATATTAAAGGCTTGCAATTATCAGAGAATCATTTATTTAAAGTATGGTAGAATACTGACATTTGGGAGGCATGTTAAGAGGCCACTCCAAATATTAATACAATTTTGTAAATAACAAATTTTAAAATGGCACTCGGCAAAAAGGAGGAAATGTATATAAAACTTAAAAAAAACTTGTTCATATCGTAGAAAAAATTTACAATACAGGTAGATCAACTCCATATAACCAAATAGTTCTTAAAAAATTGAAATTTCTAAATGGGAATAGTATAAATGTGGAAGAGGACTCTGATTTACAAATTTAAATCTGCCATATTGGTAAAATGGCTACGCCAGTTAACAATAAAGGTTGTCAAGTACATAATTTAAAATAGGGCCGGTAAAATGGGGCTCCTCAAAACTTCCTAAGCTAAAAGGATAATTGATTTATCCAATTTTAATTTTATATTGGTAGATGAATACATAAAAAACCTATTGATTATCATAAAGGGGGTCCATTAACGTTTTGAATACTGAGTTTTGAATCAAATGACACATTAGCGGCTATTTAGAAGAGACTTATCAATTAAAATAAATACAGTCTGGTGATATAGCTCGGTAAACCGTGATACTCGTTATTAAACATGCTTATACAACATATTATATTATTTCATGTATGCTTTTGGTGAAATGAGATGATACTTTTTCTAATCTTTTTTCATAACAGATCACCTATATTATAATCGTGTCTAGGTAAATACTGCAATATATCAAACTAGTCGTCATACATCCGTGGACAACGTTTATAAATAGGGGCAACTATCTTATCCAAGTGTCATTTTCGTTCTGGTTACCCTAGATGGGCCCACCTCTGTAATTTAGTGGTCATAGTTTCCTACTACAGATATAGATTTCACGGGCTCAATCCCCAGGGGTTCTAGAATTTATGTAAAATGGCAAGTTTTGAACGTGTTTTAACTCAGTCCCGTGAGAATAAATGAGAAACTACTTGAATTAAAAAGTAGCAACTCCATTCCATAAAACTGAGATTAACCGCTAGAAGTTTAGTTGTGGCTGACCACATCACCCTCTATATAAGTTGGCACTATGTTCGCCCTCAGGTGGTGGTCACTGAGTCAGTATGGCTCGATTCCGGGCTGAAGCTATGGAGATGGTTTACATTATATAGTCACACAAGAAAAAGAAGAGGAATCAACGTGACCACCGTTTGAGTAGAATTTGCAATAAATTACATTAAAAAAAAAACTAACAAACTCCTTTTCCCAAGTCTAACAGAATTCCATTTTCCAATTCCGTATAAAGGTTCATTTATTTTACTTGTTACTTAAGTTTGTACTAGTTTAACGGTCTGATGTTCTCCCTCCATCTCCAACCCCACCAACAACCGTTTTCCATCAATGGACTTTCCAAATAAGAGGAATGAAGGGGGTTGGGAGGGAGATATGATAAAAGGGAGGGGAGAGAGAGAGAGATGAAAAGGGTTTGCCCCGGTGTAACGAGTGCGTGTACGAACAAACAAATCGAATCCGCCGAAAAGTGGAGAGCAATTTCTCTTTCGAGCTTGGTATCCCTGGTCTGTAAATCGAGCAAGGCATCTGACGGCGGAATGGCAGATGTTGAAGGGTCTCTCGCTCCCTCATTGATCGGGCGAGGGCGAACAGACGTTTGTTTTATGAAGGTAGGAAAGGAATCATGTTTACAGGTTTGTTTTTTATTCCCCTCCCTCTACTTCAATTTTTTTTTTTCTTTCGCTTTCGAAACTAATAAAACTCAATGTTGAGGCTTGCGACATAAGGAAGTGATGCGACGGAAAACAGTGTGACATAGTTCAATGCAATATACAGTTGGATTCTTTATTTTTTGTTTACAATGAAAATAGTATTATGTTAGTCCTAACAAAAAATGATTCAAATTTATTTTCATTTTTTTATAAGGTAAGAATTTTGTATTCTTTCAAATCTGTCAAGTGATAAAAAAAATCTCTATACAGTGGGGCAAGTGGTCTAGATATCAATCTCGTTTATTAAAGTTTGCCACTGATGGGGAGGTTTGGGTTAGAATCACGTTTGGTTTAATGAGGGAATTTTTTTTCACTAAATGAGCCCACACTCTCTTTATACGCAAATGCATGTACACTGTATCTAAAGTCCATCTTCTTCATCCCTATACCTTTACAGAAGAAAGGTTATTTATGTATCAAGATTGGTCTAAGTATTTTGAAAGATTAAAAAATATATATATTGCTAACATTTAAAAAGATTTTAGCTCAAAATATGGTGATTCAATAATTAGTTCAACTTTACTTAAGTTGTAGTCTAATGTTAAAAAAATTCAAAGTTTGACAAATAGCCCACATTGGACCAGTAAATTTCATGCTCAACTGATATGGTTTTTCTAGTTTTCGATGACTGGGAGATCGGAAACCAGATACTAGTCTGGAATTCTGAGGATGGAATCTACTAAACGCTTTCCCACTCTTGTTTCACGAAAAATTGAGTAAATTTAATATAAACTAAACTCTGCTCTTCTTTACCCTATAAATGAAATTAGTTCAAATGCAGATAATCTGGTCTAGAATTAATCCGCAGCGCCTGGGCATCCCTTAGCAGATTAGTCCCGGACAGACCTCGTTTGTGGGGCTCCAGTGGAACTCACATCCCTCCTCCCTCAAAAATATATTAAAAAAACAAATATATTTGCTTAATTTTATTACATTAGTTTGCAACAGTACACCAATTTTCAGCCGTGTACGATATCAAGAAATGCCCTCAAAGGTAATTATAATATGTAGACTTGCTTTAAGCCGTGGTGTTTTTACACATCTTCTTACGGTTGATTTCTCCTCAGCCCCTTGTTCGATTCTCTTCCCCAACTAACATTATTTGTTGAAAGGTACCAAGAGCAACTGTGCCAAGTTAAAACCCAATCGGTTACCGCATTCGGAAGTTATCATGAGACGTATTATCCACCACAGATAGACAAATGCAAATCGGTGTTGTTAGAACGAAGAAATCACTTCACTCGTTCAATAAACGTAGATCCACATGAGTAGATTTTTATTTGTTTTTACACTCTGGCAATATTTGCTATCTATTCTATAAAGTAAGCCTATTTTACGAGTGTGCAAGCAAAGATTCCGCTCACCTCCTCTCAACCTATTTTTTTAAACTCTGTCACTTAAGGTAACCCCCATCCCCCCAATATAAAATTGTGGCTCCCTGTGCGGTTGCACCGTTTACACACCCCTAAGCTGGTTTTCACACGTAACAGTATTTCGACGTCACCGTGGATACCGTGAATAAAGACGGCCCTCACAGACTGTACCAACGGTGCACCATAACTTGTTTGATTCTTTCCTATTTACCCTCTCCATTTCCTTGTCCTGCTCTAGTGTGCTAAAATGGAGTAAAGAAATAAGTAGTTGTGTGTGTCTTTATAACGTTAAACGTCTCAAATTCTTTGGTTATCAAACCACAAACTTTTATCCAGGCTGATGATGACTCATTCCGAGAGTTGTACTCCTCTATCCTTCTGTCCATTAGCAAAATAAACAATTACACTTTGGGAATTTATGCCTTAGTAACGATTTCGTAAGTTCTGTAGGCCATAGAATATACCCAGTAAAAAGAAAAACGTTATATTGAGGCTTGCACGCAATGTTGACCTAAGTTAAAATACAGTGTCACGAAAAGAGATGCTATATATTCAGTGTGTCTCGACCATTTAGGCACGACGTTCACGGCAAAGAGGAGGTCATGGTATGCCGTCGCTACCACTACGGTCGTTCACGGCAATCTTGCCGCGTGCCGACACTTGTGAGAGCTGTGTGCCTCGATAATCACGGCACAGGTCCGCTCACCGCCATGGAGAAAAATATTCACGTGTGAAAGCCGCCTAAGGGCAGCTCTGCTCCGTCCAAATACCATATGTTTTCACGCCATCTTATTAGCCTTTGGCATTTAACATATCGGTATTTGAAGTAGTATTAGACGTGCACTTTCTGAACCGACTGTTTATATTAGCACACGACTTGTAAACAAACACACAACGAGCCCTCAGCTGTTATTTAATTACTGTGAAAGGGGAAACACACCTTTCACCATAGTTCGGGTGGAAGAAATGCTACCGAATGAGATAATTTATTGGGCTGGTATTTATTACGATAATTGGGTATGGAATTGTAAGATAAAATCCATAGGCTGGATGTGCGTGGTTATTTATTTGAAGTGAAAGTGGAACACCATTAATGAAAAGACACTCTCAGCACACCTGACAGGTATTTGAGCCCAAATCTCCCGTATTCGTCAATCCAGCCTGTTGTAATAAAGACACCTCAAACCAGTGGTCTGCGACCTATGGTCCATGAATGCTAGATCTGGTTTGACAACTGACAATCATTTACTGATCCGTCCCTATAAAAAAAACTATCGCCTTAGTTTTGGAGACATTTAAATGAAGATCTATTCCACCTATCACTACATTCAACCGATTTAATGCATTCTGCAAGTATTTAGCATTCCAAGCCATCATCAGCATATAACATCACTCACAGATTCATATTGCCCATTTGTACAACAACCGCGTCCTCACAAGCCTCTATTATACGCCTACCCATGAATACAATATGTAACCATGAGACATAACACGACCTTGTCAAGCCCCATTTTTAATGTCAAACAATTCACTCAAAGCTTCATATACCCTAACGCACGCTTTGCTTCTATCTTACATTGCTATAATTATACTTACTAATCATGAATCGGATGACCTGATGGTCTAGGGGTAGGGTGTAGGACTTGTGTGCTAAGGGTCCGGGGTTCAATCCTCGGTCCCGGCATTGATTTATTTGATTACCAAACCCTTCCTTCACCTCTGACAAGACGTGTATTAATCACAACTTGTGAATGTGAGGAAAGCCATGCCTCCACTCGTGGTTCGGATTCCACGTTAAACTGTAGGTCCTTCATTTCATCTCACAATCACCCTACCACTACACATTAGCGTAAGTGCAAATAGCCCGAACGGGTAGTAAGACGTGGTGATAATATTAATGATAATAATAATAATAATAATAATAATGAATCCACACCATACTCTCTTAGAATAATCCATAACAGATTCCTATTCACCTGGTCATACGTTTTCTCCAGGTCAACAAATGTACAATATCTTCCTTAGTGCCATACATTTTTAATTAGTTGTTGCAACGCAAACATCTGTTCCATGCAACCACATTGCACACTCCAAACATTGTACAAAGTATTTTCGAGCCCCCTCTTAATTAGGACTATCTCATAAACTTTTCCTTGAATACTCGACAATTTAATTAATAGCCATCTAATTTTTACATTCACTCTTACTGCCTATGATTTTGTGCAAAGGAACAATGACAGCATTCTTAAATTCATTAGGCACCTTCAAAATACCAGAACACACATTTATCCATTCATGCAATCTGGAAAGTATATGCTCCCGTAAAGCATTTCACTTGTCATCCTATCCACGCCTACAGCTTTGCCATTCTTTAACATTTTACCATCTTTAAACACCTCAGCCTCGTTAATTCTTTCCCTTCTTATAACATTTTCCATATTTTTTGCTATAGTCTCCACATTTTCACCGTACCATTGCTTAAAATACTCTCTCCTTCGCTTTCTTTTACTGTTTTCATATCAGTTATTTTCACTACGTTAATTCCGAATGCCACGGTTCTTTCCTTGCACTTCTTGTTTCGTTCTCTTTAACCCACTTTCAGCTTCTTATTTCATTCAAATTCATTCTGCATTCTTTCTTATTCTTTTAATATAATTTTATTTTTACGATCCCTTGCTACTTTACATTCATTTGTATCCATTAGTTTATGTCCCACAACCTCTTACAATCTGTTTTACTCTTCACAGCAATCATTAATTTTTATACTATTTTCTTTTCTCTCAGAGTTTATTTCCCTTTTTTATACTACCACGCAACTCCTTTTAAGTTTCCCACCACCATAGATCCATAGACATCTTACACGAACTCAAGAAAGGTCTATTTTAATTATGTTCCAAGTACATTCTATATCATAGGCATTTATTGATACATTCATTGACTATATTATTTTCTTATTCCGACAACCGTGTTTTGACAAAACTTATGTTTGAGCATTTATGCATCAATGCATTTATAAATTTTCAATAGTAATAAAAATATATTTATTCTACATGAATGTCTCAAAATAACTTAAAAATGCCTAAAAACGTCAAAACAAACTAAACATTGAGCAAATCTAGAAAATATTACCTTACATTCCAAAATTACAAAAAATGACCAAAATTTTTCTAAAAAATATACGTTTCTACAACAAGGGGGTCATTGCGTATAATTTGAACAGGTAGTAAAGTGTAATGCTAGAACAACCCAAAAAAAACAAAGAGATCTTGAACAGAGTTTATGTACTCAAACATACTTATTAGCATTAAATGCAACTAACTGAAAAAAATAATGACATGTCATCAAATATAAGCCCGGTTAATAGCTAAATTAATAAATTACTATATGGGAAACATAAAATTGAATTTTCTTTCTCAATTTTTTTAATAGGGGAAGGTCGGTGAATACCGATCAGCAAGGTAATACCGATCAGCTGTTTACTCGGTGGATTTCAAATAAACTTGGTTCTGATTAGTGCTGCTATCTAGCGAGACGTGTTAACACAAAAACTATTGCCAGTTGAAGTGGAACCGCGTTGATGTTTGGATGTTATTCGAATAATTTAAGTTTTGTAGTTTTCAAACTTTTGTTGTGCTTGAACAATATCAACCGTAAGTTGTATTTTTATTTAACTAAAATATATATTAATATCACCCTAACTAATAGAATATATTGATGCATAAATTATCTGCATAATTATTTAAAATATAATCAACTGGTTGACTTGGCTGCCATATTTGTTTTTGAATTACACATAGGGTAATACCGATCACGCCTTGCGGGTAATATCGATCAGCATACAAAATTGATCGGTATTACCCTTCATTGATTTAAATACGTTTACCTTCAAATAATTATCATGTAATAAATTATGGGTGTGTATATTTCTATACAACTATTTATTTTATAATTCCTCTTTTTTTTTTATTAATGGAATATTGTCCATTTTATCTGGTATAGATGCCGAAATTCAAGGGAAGGACTACAAACAGAGGGAAAACATGGACTTCAGAATCCCTGAATGCAGCATTCAAAGCAGTTAAAGACGATGGTAGAAAGATTAGAGAGGTTTCGAGGTTATTCAATATTCCATTTGCGACTTTACAAGATAGATTGAAAAGTGGTATCCAAATGAGGCTGTCCTAGAGATACATTCTTTATTTACTCCAGATCAAGAAAAAGAAATTGTAATCCTACTATCAAAACTATTTTATGGCATGTCTCAGTTTGATATAGATTATGTTATATGTAGATGAAATAATCACGCTAATGTGTTACGGATGAGGAAGGTTGGATTTAGAGGAAGTGTACCCTCATTTACGTGGTGGGAGGGTAGTAAATATTTTATTAAAAACACCTTCTGTACATACATGTCTGTGCCACGAGTCCTACAGGCAATTATGTGCCCCCAATGTTTATATTCCCGAGAGTGAATATGTCAGCTGCTTTGAAAATAGGAGGCCCACACGGAGCTGCTTGAGGCATGCTCAAAGTCAGGTTGGATAACAGAAGAGATCTTTGTGGACTGGTTGAAGCATTTTGCCGCGCTACAAAACCTTCGCATGATGAACCCATTGTTATAAATTCATTTTTAGTAGGTAAGTTAAATCTTAGGGAAATATGTGTTTTTTTAGTTTTGTGATATGTTTGTATTCAATTTTTTTTAAATGCCAATATTAGTTATTAGTTAAGTTTAGGAAATAGAGTTCTTAGTTAACCATGATATAAAATTAACAATATTGAGCTGTTTTATAAATTTAAAAAATAAAAAATTTGCTTTTAATTGTTGTATACTACTTTTATTAGTTTCAAAAATGGATTAAAATTTTTTTTATATTCATAAAACCCACTGAGGCTTTCCTTGTGTGTTTGTTTTCTGAAACATAATCAATTAGCTTTAATTTCCATTTTTTTAAAGAACATAATTAAAGTCAAATACATGATGAAATCACTGATCGGTATTACCCGACCAGTTTGGTAATACCGATCAAAGTACATTTTTTGAAAATTGAAATATTCTCACTAAGCCATTCATAAAAATCTTTGATTGCACTTGGTTTCAAATACTAAAATAGCTGCTAATACCGTTACACTAGAAAACTTTTTTTTTTCTTGTTTTTTTCTACTTGTAATAATCTTTATAAAAAAAGTGATCGGTATTCACCGACTCTCCCCTACTCCGTCTTTTTTTCTAAACATATATATATATATATATATTTAAAAAAGGTCAACGACATATGTCTCAGACCATGTGACCACCGAAGTGAATAAAATAATAAATTATAAACAAGCCCACCTATATTCTTATAGAGTTTCGGGCACCCTTGAAGCTCTAATGAGAGAAGGTAAAACATTTTAACAGGAGAAGTTCTTTAGTTAATCTTAGTGTTGTATCAAGTTAGTTCGAAGTTCCGCCAATTAGATCAAGCTTGGCCGAAATCCACCATTTAGTTTCGAAGTTATAAGGACCTAGACGCACACAGACCAAGTGTCATGAAAGGGAGAGGAAAAAATATCTGGAGATTATGATTAGTTTTATGTAGCATTTTTCTTAAATTTTACAACCACCAGATCAAGACTTTACAAACCAGAATTACTCGTAAGATTACTTAAATTTACTAAATAGAATAATAAAGTTCATAATTTACAATGCAGGAAGGTGATGCTTTAGTTAGATTTTTATAGCAGTTAAACTTTGTAAACATCACAAATCTAGACTAGCCTGTATCGAATGTAACGTGGCTTAATTATGAAGCTCGCTTAGTCTAATTTACTGGTGACGATGAGGTTAGCATCTAATTATTGGCTGGGTGGACAAAGTCTGGTTTTTATTAAAAAAAAATCCCATGAAAATGCTGGTAAATTTCTTCTAAATTATAACTTAATCATATATGTCCCACTAGTGTAATCAAATGGGTATATCGCAGACGGGTAGTAAGACACTATAGAAAAACTAGACATTATGAACTAATTTTTAAATTAAAGCGTTTATAACTTGGCAGACGCTTTATTCGGTTAGCATATTTTGTAGTGCATTTGTCAATTAAAGTGCCTTATCTGATACCTAGAAAAATTACATGCGCTACTTTCATGTATTTTTACGTCAAGTCATGTGATACGTGGCCGTAGCGATTGATAAATACTATCAATATCTATTAAATAATAATAATAATATTGTATAAAAATGCTATCATCGTTGACCGTAAAAATGTATGTTTGTTATTTCTGAAGGATTCTTCCTAAGAAAGTTGGACTGACACTACGGAGATAGTGTTCAAGTTTCTTGTAAGAGTATCGATAGCTTTGGACTGTCCTGTTTTTGCAACATGCTAAGCCAGTAGTCAGGTCATTCAGTTCCTAGACTCTTGTAAATTTTGCCAGCAAAAGAGGTTCAAACTCTTTTGTTCGAGTGTTCTACACGACACCAACACTTAGCTATAAACGCTGCTGCAGATGTCTGGACAAACGAGCACGCAAGACCTACCGATTTACATTGGCTGGAGAGAGATTCGTACGTCATACAATCCTCCATTTGTCATACACTTATTGCTATTTGTGTACTGTGAAAAGTGTTGTTTCCCGAGAGTAGTATAAATACGGCTCGTAGTAGCACAAGTTTTATTATTATTACTATTTGCAACGCTTCTTACTACCCGTTCGAGTTATACGCACTTACGCTAATGTGTAATGGTAGGGTGATTTGTGAGATGAAATGGAGGACCTACAGTTTAACGTGGAATCCGAACCATGGTGGAGACCTGGCATTCCCCACATTCACAAGAAGTATTGTCAGAGTTGAAGGAAGGGTTTGGTAATCAGATAAATCTATGCCAGGACTGAGGATTGAACCCCGGCCGCCAGCACAGAAGTCTAACACCTTACGCCTAGACCGCCAGGTCACCTACCAGTAGCACAAGTTCATTGTAATACTTAGAAAATATCATTATTTGATCTCCTTTTCCAAATGTTTAACAACACTCCAATTTTTATTTGAAATGCCTTTAGAAAGAAAAAAAAATATTGTTTTCTGAAAAATGTTATAAACTTTTTAATATAATTTTATTGTTATTTTATAGGTATTTGATAATATCTACAAAAATTTACAACCGCATGTGACATGAATGGACGGAAAGGAGAAGGAAGATCTAGTAATATGTATAGTTGTTGCTTGATTATTGGACTCTTGTATTTAATGCTTGTCAGTTTGCAAGCATAACAGTAAGTCACAAAATATAAATTACAGTATATTATCCCCGAGCTGATCAAATCCACATAAAAGAGTTGTTGTGAGAGTTGCCTAAGTCTTCTTCCTGCCTGGTGATTGTGCGTCAAAAGCCCACTGTAGACGGAGGACAGAGCAGCAGAGCTCAGATGATCACGTTAAGCTGTTACGTCTCCTTCCTGGAGTTAATCCCCGGCCTATAGTGTGTCTTCCTTTACGTCCTCGGCGAGATTGAAGTCAGTCCAATGAGTTAACGTGGCTTCTTTCACAGGATTTCATCTCACAAAAGAGTCGAAGAAGAGGGGAGTAAGTAAAGTAAAAATAAAGAGAAAAAAAAGTTAGATGAAAAACTGAGGAAAAAGAACAATTGATTACGTAAAGATTGTTTGAAAAACATTACTACTAAGAAGAGAGTGATATGTATTCTAGATAAGTTCAGAAATTTCAGTTTTATTTATAAATCAACAAGGAAAAAAGAAAGAATGATAGAGCTACGAAAAAATATATATAACTAGAGTGTTAAGTGTTTTAGATTTTATCAATGCAATATATCTAAATTCTTGAAGCAACATATAGATAAGTGATTTCGTGATTATTTCAAAGACAAATTTTGGTTAAAAAAATTATTTGAGGTTGAAGCACTTCCTAAACGGACTGATTATATCAGCACACGAGAATTTATATGAGCGAGAGTGGAAGGGCCTACCAATTTTGCCACGAAAGGTGTTTTCCCATACTTTATAGGGTCTTTACATGTCACAATCCACATGGAATCAATCGGTTTGCTTCCCCTTTGAAAGAAGCCAATCTACGGCTCATGAAAAGTACCTCCATTCAGACTGGGTTTGAACCCATGAATATCGGGTCCTGAGGCGAGCACTTTACCACAAGACTACCAAGATTGACTACGAGTTTAAGGTCTGAAGGATTAAACAATTTGCAAATATAGCTACATGTTTAAATGGAAAATATAATTTTAACATAAATTTTACTAAACTAATTGCCGAGGATTCTTAAACATTAATTTTAAAACAAATCCCGTAAAAAACGTAACGTTGTAGTACTATTTTTATAAGTATGATGAGTACATATCTTGTAGTCACCATCATACATTCTAAGGGCAATCAAATCTCGTAAATTACGGTGTGTAGGACATTCAGCGCGAATGGAAGTATCTAGAGCCATTTTCAAGGTATTGACTGGTAAACCCAAGGGGAAGTGCCCATTGGTAAGATCTTGATGCAGATGGAAGGATATTTAGAAGAAAAAAAATTCAACACCACATCTTACTACACTTTGGGTTTATACGCTAGGACAATATTAGAATGGACCTGAAACATACAGGGTGTAATGAGGTGGACTGGATGGAATTATATCGGGCTAGGGATAGAGGGCTTAGTTTTATAAGTACGTCAATGTAATATCCAGCTCATAATACCATAGAGTAAGTAAGAATTATGGTTAATTAGTATACAATTAATACATCAATAAAGCGTTGATGTGTAAGTGTCCCTTAGAGTAAATATTGCTTTAAATATGTTATGAACTAGAACCTGACCATATCATAAAATTTTAATATCATAAATTAATATAATATTTAATTTTTACTACAAAGTTTCCATTTTCATGGAATAAGAGAATTATTACTGACTCAAAACAGAAGATAATTCTACGAATGGGATGTGTTCTGAGGGCAGCTGGCTATGAATTATCTCACCACTTGTTTTAAAATATTTTAATAAAAAATTATGACTCGTGTTTTTATAGGTGCACTATTTAAATAGGAATAGACCTAACTTGACTTTAATATTGTCAGTATTACGTTAATTCATTTATTAAAACATATGAATAATAAAATAAAATAAAATATTTGATCTTATAACAAAACCAAACAAATAAACTGGTATGTTTGATGAGATCTGTACAACAATACTAAATTGCCATAAGCCACATGCGATCCCAATTTCTTTGTTTAATCTAGTGATGAATTTTTATTTAAATGAACTCATTCAATAACGACTAATAACTAGCCCCAAAGATTCTAATTAAGGGCATTTTAAATCATAAATAACCTGTAACCTTCACAACTTTAAGAAAATGCAAACCTAAATAATTATCTGATATCATTATTTAATTTTGTAGAGTACATGTTAATTATGTCAAAACGATATGTAAACTAGCTCTCACCAGTGACTACACAGTATAAAGAGTCAGACTACCAATATAATGGATGTCCAGTAACAGGGAAGTCAAGGTTCAAATCTTGACCCGGTTCCCTGAGTGATTTTTTAAATTTTATATGTAGTTTGGTTTTCTACATTTCCCTCCCCCCCAAGCTGATACTAGTGCACTATCTCTTAGCTACTTTTCTTATCTATACACTTACTAAAATATGGTTATATAACTTAGCTAATCGAGTGAAGTGAGGTTCTGTTTTATCTTGAGCATTTGGAAATTCATTTGTTTGTCTGGTTCCTTGCTACGCGAGGACTTTCAAATGCTTGGACCAATTTAAAAAAAAAATTGAAAATAGATTCTTGGAACCTAAGCCATACTTTGTATGAATATAGTTTTTCGATCTGATTGTCTGTTTCAAGTTGTCTCTGTGTTTTTTCAGTTATAATTGTCAGATTCATGGACTAAATATAATTAAATTAGACAGGGATACTATTTGAGTCTAGGTCGAGCAATGTTTACTTAGTTGCTCAATCTTGCTATCCATTTCACCATGGCGGCTGCTCAAAAGGTTTTTTCTTTAATAATTAATCTCAATTGAGATTTTAATTTACAATTCTAAGACTCTATCAAGTACTTAAAGAAACTTTTTTTTAAATTTTGACATATTTTGTGAGACTTCACTGACGTCTTAAGTCACGGTAACCACGGTTATTCTCTCTGAATATATTGAAGCGTACTATTGAATAAAGTATTGACTTGTTTTTTGAATAGCTTTATCACCAAGGAAAAATATAAATTTCAAATCTAAGAAAAAATTGTAGGAGATATCTTAAATTAAAATTAAAATAAAAATCTTAAGACTCCAGTAACGATGAGAAAATGGTTGGGAGGGGGGCAGAGGTTTGGTGGTATCATGCTTTAAGGTGCTACTCTTGCAGTTGACTCGAATGCCAATGAGGGGGAGATTAAGTTTCGAATCTCGGTCGGATATACTAAGGGTAGTTTTTCCAAAATGATTTTCAACTCTCCTATTACTATATAGGTACCTATACAATTAATAAACATATAACTTTCCTCATCCCTAAAACCATTAATATAAGTATTACATAATCGTATAATACAAACGGCTAGTAAGACGTGGTGCTAAAAAACCATGGAGGGGGCAAGGTCTACTGTTCACAAAAATATTAGTGAATATGTTGCTTATTGTAATAATTTTAACATAATAGTAAACTAAGTATATATATATATATTATCAGGGATCCCTTTAAACGAGATAGGCTCACCCGCCAGTCATTCTTGGAGAATCTTACTCGATTGAAGACGTCGAAAGAATCGATGTGCAAACAACGACGACAAAATAATAACGAAAAAAAGGAGGACGTGTCTCTGGTAAATGACCCTCGCCCGTTCCAAACACCATCTGCATTGCAAGGGAGGCTAAACTACGACAATTATTGAATTAATTTTGCACCTTCCTGCTTCTATTCACAATTTCAAATGTCCACTGACATATAAAACTTTATCATAAAAATTCCTTGGTACATACCTTTTAAGACCTAATTACATCAGGACTGAGTACGTTGGTGACTAATCTACTTTTTAAGGGCATTATGTTTATTAAATCAATTTTATTTTTGCTGTCAACATTTATATAACTTTAATATATTTTTATTATTATTTTATAGCTATTGATACTAAGCTATCTGCCAAAAGTGACAATTTCATATCACATGGCTTGACGTGTGGATACATTAAAGAAGAAATAATACATATCTTAGCCTTCATATATGTTTCCGCCATTAAAATTGTATTAAACCAACATTAACTTAATGGCATACTTTCACATCCAAGTAACATAGGTGACGGGAAGACTGACTGCAGGCTTAGGGCACTGGTGGTTATAGAGGCTAAATAGTCAGGCTTGCAATATATTTCCTTACGGCTGATGGAAAGATCAATAATGGAAATACGTCACTGTGGGCATTTCAACCCTTCGGATTCTTCTTTACTATTTTCGCATCGCTTTATATGTAGTGCATTTCCTCTTATCTTCTTTCCCAATAATTATCCCTCAAGTAGTTGTTTTGTTGTGTACACCATGTCTTACTACCCATCCACGCTACCAGAAAGTATTTACTACTAGATCAAGAGTAAGGAATGTTGGATTTGTAGGGAGTGTACCTACATTTCGGGGAAGTGAGAGTGGGAATAAATTTGGGAACGTACACTTCATTACATTCATCCAGTATTCAAGTTCCAACTTCTCAGTCACCTTTAAATCAGACAAGAGGATAATGATGCCTTCACCTATATGCTCGAGAGTGTGAGTTATTCGTAGCTCACCATAAATTATATGCCAGGTGAGTCCGGCATTTCAGTTGTCAGTAGCGTAACTGCCTATTGAGCCAAGGGTACAGACTTTGATTCTCAGATTGGCAGAAAAACAACAAAATTTTACCAAAATGTTACTACCAATTCAGGATGTACGCCTGTGTAATAATTACAATAATGTGTTATTGATTAGGAGTGTCAAGTTTAGAGGAAGTTTACTAGAATTTTCTTGGTACAAGAGTGAAATATAATTTAGGAAAAACCACCCTCGGGACACCAAACCGGGATCAATCTCCGATCTCCCCGTACTCTAGTAATTTAGAGAGTAGTGTCTTAGACCATGTGGCCACCAAAGATAGTCAGTAAGTTTTAGAATCAACAACCCTTAATAAACCTGATTGGGATTCGAGCCCCGATATTCACGTTACTGATAATCTACTCTAACACGTGAAGAATAGGTTGGAGCACACGACAAGAGATAACGATTGATGGATTGATGGCCAAAAAACGTACTGTATTATATGTTATATAATTATGCTAGTTTGTAAATTGTATGGTGATTTAATAATTTTAGATATTATAGGTTACATACTAGTCCCCCTCCTGCAGAAATATAATATATCCAAGGGGATTTTATCCCTCTTGTAATAGTTTCCTGTGGAATCAGTGAACATGTTCGACAGTGTAGGACATCTAAAGCGCACTAGGAGAAATCTCATATGTAAAGTGAAGGATGATATGGATCAAAAACGCACCTAAACCTTTCATCAAAAACACACAGGGAAAAAACAAAACTGCGTAACGAAGCAAAACGGTAAATATGTATTTAAAACAATTACAATCAAATAATAAAACTACAAACTCCTTTCTCATTATAATAGTGATTAAGTTAGGTTAGGGTAGGTAAGGTTAGCTTAGAGAAGGCTAATAACTCGATAGTTCACAAAGCTCGTGGTGCTAATAGTTTATTAAAAATGTACATTTATTGAGATGTTTCCAAATTGGGTTCAATTGTGGGTTTTTGATGCTTCTACCTTGTTGCTCATTTGATACACTTCAAAGATGGTACACAAATTCCGCCTGTGTGCTTATAGTAGCTTCCCTTGAAAGATATCCACAAGCCCCTTGTCACCATCCTTACCCCCTCTGCGTGTTCTGAGTGTCTCCAACGGTCAAACGAGTCACGGCCAGAATTAAGAAACAATGATGTAGGCTTTATACCTTATCCTCTTCTACCTCCCTAAAAAAAAAGTATTTCGGAAATCTGGTCACGTTCGGGTAGGGTCGGGTCCTGTTCGGTAAACACGGCGCATCGTACCCCCTTATCTTCTGAGGCATAGCCCACCTCCTCTAATTAATATTATAACCCTGGTCCGAGAGACTAGCACGTGGCCCTGGTTCAACCTTACAAAGGAGAGACAAACTAATTTTTCTATTTAAATCAACGCTTAAAATTTGGGAGAAAAGGGATTTGATATTTATCTGATAACAATGAGATAGGAAAAATTTATTCAGAAAAACTTTTTAAAAATCAAGATTATTTGCAAATGTAAATATATATCTAATTGATAACTAAATCTAATATATTTACATATAATATTTTTATATTTATTATACATACATTAATCCAAACTCAACCCTTAAAATTTTACCAATGAGGTTATAAAACGCATATATATATATATATACACGTATCTACATACAGATAAAAATGTATACATGTTACTATAGTATTTATGCAAATTATTTATAAAATGTGTTTTGTGTATGTGTATAAGCTATAGTGTTAGCATGGAAACTATTAAAAATAACGTTTAGCGAGCTACTATTGAAATTTGAACACATTTAATTTCATATATATATATTTACTATAATATTATGTAATATTCATATTAGGATACATATTTAATGTTATAGCTATGTATTCCTAGTCTAGGTAATATTTATTTGAGTATAAATATTAATTTGAATACATTTTATGAAATATATTATGTTTATTTTAATAAACATATGCTATATAGTATTTATTCTAATATATAATATATATAATATTCATTTTAATATGTAATGTCCATTCTAATATATATATAATATATAGCATTAATTCTTATAAATATATATAAATAGTGTTAATTTATATATATATATATATATGATATAAACATACATATATTTACCTTTTTACATATGATATTAATTATAATCTAAATACTATATCCATATATATTATATCAAATATATTGATAATAAGTGTGTTCTAGTTACAATGTTAGCTTTCCAGTGGGCCTGTCCTCGAGATGTTTCGAGTATATTCCATTGCGAGATCGGGCGTTCACGTGACACAATCTCGAAATATTTTCTATTTAGCTATTCTTGAACAAAATCTCGTTACGTATTGAGATATTTTCATTCGGATGGATCTCAATGCGGTTCCACCTGTCGGAATCGTCCATCTCGCAACATATAGTTCAAAGGTATTTGTTGTTGGACAAAATGTAAAATGGTGGAATCATAGACGGACTATTTGATAATAAGGGAACTTGAAGAATTCGAAAATGAATTTAATAGAATGCCACGTATATTTCGTGAACGCGAAGAGGCTTTTGAGCTGAGTGATAATAAATGTATTAATTTGTTCAGGCTTAATAAACAGTGTTATTTAAATAGAAAGAAATTCCATCCACAAAAGGTGTTTCTAAATTACCTGCCCAAATTCAAACACCAGCATCTGTGGGCAGAAAGAAAAAGAATGGTATGGTAAATAATGTCTGGTAAAGTAATGTTGCACTACTAAATGAAAGCTAAAATTATATTTAACAACGCCTGGTGTACGCAGCTGTAAGTACATACTTTTACAGCAAGTTAAATATGTATCATTAGGCGGGTAGAACTGTCCGACCACGAGCAACGTTACTGAAGGGTCAGCCCGCGTCAAACACAAACGACAGATTCCGTTGTGACCAAGTCGGTGAGAGAGTTTAAATACCTGCTGTATTGTTCCCACCTAGTGATACACAACCGACAGATTCCGTTGTGACCATGTCGGGGAGAGAGTTTAAATACCTGCTGTGATGTTCCCACCTAGTGATACACAACCGACAGATTCCATTGTGACCAAGTCGGGGAGAGAGTTTAAATACCTGCTGTGATGTTCCCACCTAGTGATACACAACCGACAGATTCCGTTGTGACCAAGTCGGGGAGAGAGTTTAAATACCTGCTGTGATGTTCCCACCTAGTGATACACAACCGACCGATTCCGTTGTGACCAAGTCGGGGAGAGAGTTTAAATACCTGCTGTGATGTTCCCACCTAGTGATACACAACCGACAGATTCCGTTGTGACCAAGTCGGGGAGAGAGTTTAAATACCTGCTGTGATGTTCCCACCTAGTGATACACAACCGACCGATTCCGTTGTGACCAAGTCGGGGAGAGAGTTTAAATACCTGCTGTGATGTTCCCACCTAGTGATACACAACCGACAGATTCCGTTGTGACCAAGTCGGGGAGAGAGTTTAAATACCTGCTGTGATGTTCCCACCTAGTGATACACAACCGACCGATTCCGTTGTGACCAAGTCGGGGAGAGAGTTTAAATACCTGCTGTGATGTTCCCACCTAGTGATACACAACCGACAGATTCCGTTGTGACCAAGTCGGGGAGAGAGTTTAAATACCTGCTGTGATGTTCCCACCTAGTGATACACAACCGACCGATTCCGTTGTGACCAAGTCGGGGAGAGAGTTTAAATACCTGCTGTGATGTTCCCACCTAGTGATACACAACCGACAGATTCCGTTGTGACCAAGTCGGGGAGAGAGTTTAAATACCTGCTGTGATGTTCCCACCTAGTGATACACAACCGACCGATTCCGTTGTGACCAAGTCGGGGAGAGAGTTTAAATACCTGCTGTGATGTTCCCACCTAGTGATACACAACCGACAGATTCCGTTGTGACCAAGTCGGGGAGAGAGTTTAAATACCTGCTGTGATGTTCCCACCTAGTGATACACAACCGACCGATTCCGTTGTGACCAAGTCGGGGAGAGAGTTTAAATACCTGCTGTGATGTTCCCAACTAGTGATACACAACCGACAGATTCCGTTGTGACCAAGTCGGGGAGAGAGTTTAAATACCTGCTGTGATGTTCCCAACTAGTGATACACAACCGACAGATTCCGTTGTGACCAAGTCAGGGAGAGAGTTTAAATACCTGCAGTGATGTTCCCACCTAGTGATACACAACCGACAGATTCCGTTGTGACCAAGTCGGAGAGAGAGTTAAAATACCTGCTGTGATGTTCCCACCTAGTGATACACAACCGACCGATTCCATTGTGACCAAGTCGGAGAGAGAGTTTAAATACCTGCTGTGATGTTCCCACCTAGTGATACACAACTGACAGATTCCGTTGTGACCAAGTTAAGGAGAGAGTTTACCTGCTGTGATGTTTCCACCTAGTGATACACAACTGATGTAAAAGTACGTACTTACATATGCGTACTCCCAGCGTTGTTGCATATAATTTCATTATTTATTTAGTAATACAAGATGACTTTTCCAAACAAATTTTTACTGAGATTTAATGATAAGTTTTATTGGTCTTGTAATAGTTGTTAACATGATTTTTAGCCTATTTCTAACAGTGTCATAGTGTATAAAATAAAAATATCCTTAAAGATTATGTTTCACAATTATATTTCATGGAAGAACACATAATATATCTTAGAGTATCATTTAGTTTAGTATTTATTAACAAAAATTCTTCTTTTTTTGTTCTGAACGGATACAACTTTCCACCTTTTCTTCTTTGGCATTTTAAAATGATATCTAAATTTTTTCTTACTTTAATATCTAGTACAGCATTTCTTGATTTTTATAAATTGGAAATGGATTTGTATAAAACTACTAATATTCATTTGTTGTACTGTGGCTGTTTAAAATTATAAGACACGTTTATATTTAGGTTATACAAATATATTTTACCATCTCAATGTAACAACATCAATTTTATTTTATTTATCTATATAAACACCAAGAGGCATTTTTCATCATATTTTCTGTTCTGTCTACTAAAATATTAGTCTATAGGGATTATTCTAGGTTTTGTCTACTTTTAACATGTATGTATTAATGTAACGTGTATGTAATATGTACGTAATTAATTAAAATTATCTCTCAATTATATATACACTGTTGTGCAAAGTTAAATATTTACATATATATATTTATATATGTATAGAGCTAAATATTTATATAAACACTAGCAAAACATGTTTTTAACTGATTAAAAAATATGTGAGTAGAATAAATATTCCTTTGGACTTGGATTTTAAATATTATTAAATTTTAATATTACTATTAGTTACAGTGAGATTTAATTGTATATATAGCATATTAATATTACTATTGTATATATATGTATATATATAATGTATAATATATTAACAACAGTGAGATTTAGATTTATATATAAGTATATATTACATATATAAATAAAACTAAATCTCACTGTTACTAATAGGAATAATAAAATATAATTTTATATAGAATGCTAGCATAAGGGATTACTTATTTTACTTACACCTATTTTAATTGGAAAAAAACATAAATTTTACTAATGTATTATATACCAAAAGCGAGTTTACTAATAACAACGCCAAATTATATAAAAGAAAAACCATAATGGATTTAGTTCTACAAACATGAACTTTATCCGGACCTCAAATCTTTCACGTATTATGCGCAGCCTACACACCCAACCGAACATTTTCACAACCAGCACACATAATTATGTTTATGTGTTGTATATACTAATTTATATGATACCCATAGTAAAAACTTACAGACCAGAATAATGTGCATGTATTAACTCTCAGGATTTATGTTAGTTTCTACTTAAACACGAATATCTTTTGAAATTGTGTGCGTGAATGTATGTATGTATGTATGTGTGTGTGTGGGAACGTATATATATATATATAACACATCGATATTCATTCCTGGTACAGCAGCTGTGATGGCCTTGCTCATATTTTATCGGTTCCCATGGCACTATCATTCTCTGTGACCCCCTTCCATGCATATTTACCCCCTTACCCCTGTTCTCGGTCCCCTAGCCCACACACACACACACATCCCACCTTCGACTATCCGTTCGTCCAGCCATGTTCTAATTACAGCCTCCTCTAACCCCCTTCTATGACTAAGCAAGGTACAAAGGAAACTAACCCTCCTCCAACCCTCTCTTGCCATCTCTCCCGCCACGGCATCATTTGCTTACGCTTCACGACGTCCTCCCCCGTCCCCCGTGAACACCCATAACCACAATATACATATATGGCACAAGGGGAACCTTCCAGACACACAACCATATCCTCGACACACTCACCATTCCACTCGTTTACGTGCCTCCCCCCCCCCCCCCCCCCCCCCCCCCCC